>BMAO01004857.1:0-54450 GCA_019973975.1 Trichonephila clavata
GCTGGGCGTGCAAATGGAGGAAGAAGTCAGGAAGGTCAACGATCGCCATACAAAAGAAAACAATCAGTCATGAGCGGGAAGCAGTGACAGTTCACCACGCGTCAGTTTCGGCGCATTAGAGCATTTGATGTTGTAGATGTATATAATTAGTGTTTTATGTAGTAATTAGGGAGGTTTAAGAGGCAAGGCCCACTTTGTGGTGGCATAAGCATATTTTAATTTAGGATGTGGATACGTAAATAATGTTTGTGCTTTTATTATGGTGTTATCGTTATTTAGAATGGTTCTAAAAACATTTCTGGCAACTTAGTGATGAAACTAGAAATCGGCTCCATGTGTAAATCGTTGTGTATCACGTCGTTTCTAACGTACCAAGGTGCGTTAGTCATGACGCGAAGTATTTTATTTTGAACAATTTGAATTTTTTTCATGTGGGTGGCGGCTGCAGCTCCCCAAACAGGGGCTGCATAAGTAATCACTGGGCGCAAAATTTGCTTGTAAAGTATAACTTTATTTCCTAGGGAGAGAGGAGACTTTCTCCCAACCAGGGAGATAGCTAAATGAATTCTTCCCGAGAACTTATCTGCGAGATATTCGATGTGTTTTCTGAAGGTTAGTCTACTAGCTAAGTGTAAGCCCAGGTACTTTACCACCGGAGCCCACTGTATGTAGTCATCAAAAAGTGTGAGTTGGATGGGAGGGTCAATGGCCCCCCACTTCCGGAAGACTATTGCTTGAGATTTGTCAACATTAATTGCAATTCTCCAGTCTGTAAGCCAATTTTTTAAAGTATCTAGGAATCTTTGTATAGTTTTTAAGGAGTAAATGAGCTGAGAACCCTGTGCTAACACCACGGAGTCATCCGCGAACAGGCAGGTACTAACTGTGGGGTGGTGTGGAAAATCGAGAGTCCGACTTTGGGGACAACGATATTTAAATAGGGAAAGTAGGAAGAGGTAGCGAACAGGCAAATTCCTCCAATCCCGTGATTTATGGGGTTTTCCAGGAACCTACTGGTTCTGTGCTTCTAGACAGAGGCGTTACTAAGTCTATGGGGAAGGTTAAGTGTCTGGAGGGAAAAGTATGACGAAATATGGCATTCATCTTGAATCATTAAGTTTTACATTAAATGTTACGAAAAGAAATATCTATTTTTATATTACATATATATATATATATATATATATATATAAATGAATAGTTAGATAAAATTTCCATTCAAAATTTCTACTAGTTATGTCTCTTGACCAGGTATTTATTTATGTTTAACGTTAAATAATCCAGTTCCATTTCTTGCAAATTTAAAACTTATTTGAAGAAGTGTACTCACTCTCTATGTTATTTTGTTATTACTAACATGAATGAAATGTATCCCTATACATATAATTATATTTATACTTTAAAATAAAAAGAAGATATAACAACATCAGAAAAAAATTATACAGAATTTACTCTGAAATTAAACGTTTGAAAATATAATAATAAAGATTAAAATCATTATTACATCAACAAGTTACCAAAATTTATTATAAATAAACTGAGTTCCATTCTAATCAAAATCACAGTTTCTACTACTTACAAGAAAGTTAATTAACTAATTGTAGCATTGTTTTACCAGGGCAATCTTACCTCAAAAATATCAGTAATTTTTGCCAATTAACCCCTTAACAATAATTTTGAATAAGATTTTCTGTATTTCTCTTCACGATACATATAAAATTGATCCAAATACTTTTCTTGGGTCAATATTGGTAAGTAACTCATGCAACAAATTTATTCAGGACTTATAAGCAGGCTAATGTCAATATACATGAGTCTTTTAGACTTTTACATTTATGTAAAAATAAATATAATGATATAAAATAAATCTAATCTATAATGATAAATCTTCTACATATTGTGCAAACACCAATATAAATGCATATTTATTATAAATAATAAAAAAAATTGCACATCTCTCTCTCTCTGTGGTAGGTTTATACCACACAGTCAAACTCTGAAAAACAGATTTGTTAATCAATATCACACAGATATGTTACAATTTTTTTTTTTTTTTTGTAAAAGAACTATGGATTCAAAAATGACTATTTTATTTTGATCATTTAGTTGTGAGCAAGAGTTTCATTTTCAAAATATATAGACACAAATTTATTCTATTATACACATTTTAGTTTTAAAACTTTAATGCCTTATTTTTTTACCATATTTGTAATTCAATTCTTGATAAATTATATCTTTTGCCTGGAATAGTGTAACGAATAGACTTTCAAAATGCTGCACAATTTTTTTACGTGTAATGTTACAAATGGTAAATGATCATTTTGATTTCTAACGTTTGAAAGTGGTACTTGTTTCATTATTTAGTGTAAACATTAATGAAGTTGTAGTAAATTAAGATATTTTTCCATTTTTTTAGTGAATACTTCTCAAAAATGTTTTTTTTTCTTCTTTTCCCCAGTAATATTGTAAAATTATAAAGTAAAATAAGTTTTAAAAAATACTTGTTTTTGATATGGCATGTATGGTTACATATCAGATTCTTGTGTTCTACTTTTAGATAGTTAAATAATTAAGTACCTCTGTTACTACTCTGAAGATGCGTAAAATAAGTAAAGCTTAAGTTAATTAAACATTTATGTTCTCAATATAACTTCATTTAAAATAAACAAAAATTTGCTTAAGTTAACTAACATATTTTACTTTCTTATGTATGTTCTCTATATGATTTTATTTAAAATAAACAAAAATTTGCTTCGAAGAATTTACATGCTTGTGAAAGTCTACATCTCTCCAAAATCCTTTTTGAAGAAGTTTCTTTTGTGAAGCAAAAAAATTGAGAATAAAGCTTGGTTTAAGCTGTCGTCGGTATTAAAAATATTCTTCAAAGTAATTGTATAGATAATAAACATTGAGCAGAAGGTTTATAATCCTCGCGTTTCAACATGCTTTCAAAACACTCATGTTTTGAACTGGTATATGAAAAAATGTGATTTTTTCCCTCAATCATATTTTCATTTATTGACTGAGCAACCATTTTAGCAAAATGAGGCATTTTTAAAAGTCCTAGCATAGTAGTAAACAAACGGCAGCGTAATCACGTGACACAGTTTTCACGTGATCGTGATGTCACATGAATTTAGTCCATTCATCTATTATATCATGAATAATGCATTATTTTTTTTAAAAAATGAACTTGTGCAAAAAGAGCAGGTACTTCAGCAGGTATACTTTTAATGTATCAGTACTGCACAAAGTATTTTTAACTAATTTCTTAATACTAAATTAAGAAAAAGTTTAATATATATTAGTAACTTACATGTGCTCTTCTTGCAGAGCAAAAGTTTTAAAGGAAGGTTTAATATTAGAAATTGGCACTTGGAGTTAGTTTCTATATTTAGCTGAGATATCTATACTTTGTCTTCAAAAAGCCACCACAATAAATCCGGTTTCACAAAGATAAGATGTTGAAAATGGTGTAATATAGAAAACGAAATGCTTTTGTTTTTACTGTAGAATATTTATCATCCACCTCTGCAAAAAATTTAAAGAGCGATTTATTACAAAAAATGAACTTTAATTTCATCTCTGGATGTAAAATCTATGAAAATTTCTTCTTCGTCAGTTAAGAGCCCTTCTGAATTATTTGGAAATGGATCCCTATTCCACTCGCAACTTGCTATCAAGAGTTCCTCAGCAAGAAAATTATTTTCAAATTCATTGCGAACAAGGCTAAATGATTTACAATCGTTTTAAAAACAACTTCCACATGTTCTTCGGATTTATAAATTTTCACAAATAACACACTAGCGCTTTTTGTTCTCCATTTACTTCAGTCATGGTAAATCCAAAATTAAAGTATTCTGTAGAATATTTCCTTGATTTAATTTTCGGAACCCTGCTCGTCTGTGTACTTAGTGATACTTTATTATCGTCGAATGTTCGCTTAAGACTGAAAAGTGTATTTATGATTTTGTTTTAATCTACTGCCTTTAATACTTAAATCTGTGAATTACAACTAATGCGCGTGCAAAATTATAAAATGCACATTCAAGTCAGATTCGGTATCTATAGAAGTACCGACTCGACCCAAACTGACTATAATTGGAATAGGTAAAGCCTTTTTAAATGTTTTGCGCAGACACCCCACAGATTACCCAGGCTCATGCAGAATGATAGACAGGATGAATATAATAGAAGGCATCAGACTAGACCAGGGGTACCGGCAGAAAAAAAACACATATTTTCCGCATACATTTGTTAGCTATTTAATGCGATCCGCATACATATGATTGCTATTTCCCGCAGGCCGCAACATGAAGATTAATGGAAGGGGGGGGGAAATGCTTTAAGATAAGGATAACATGGAAAATTTTAAATGTGGAAATTGATCAAAATGTCATAACTCCTATTTTGCTTTTTTTAATTATTATTTTTTATACTTTTTATTTTTGTCACTGATCTTTTTTTAAAAAAAAATGGAAGCATTTAAGTCTATTCTTTTACAATTTCTGCTTCTGTAAACGGTTTCATATGATAACCAATGTTATAACAAATTTCATAGGGTGACTTTGTTATCGCAGAGACATTGCAAATGCCAAATAATTTTTTGATGTTGTAAAAAATGTTATTCGAGAAAGCCTATTTATCATCTCCTGAAAGAGATCTTCGTGTAAAAGTCTCACTGAACGATTCCTGTTTATTGGTATTTTTAAATTAAATTTCGTGCCAAATCAGTTACTGAACCATGCTTGTTTTTCTCTATAAAACAGTCAATTTCCCAATCGTCTTGAAACAATCTATTTTCTTAGATTAGTTTTCACTTGCATGATATGAAAGATGGTTAAAAATTTGATCCACTCATAAAATGGTCGCAACTCCACTGTTGTCTATTATCACTAATAATATATATATCAATCCGCATCCATATGATATTGAAAGAAAAATTTCTACATTTGATTTTTTAACAAAGAACTTCCCACCAAATTTTAATAAATAAATAAATGAATTTCTCAGAACAATGGGTTATGACCGGGCCACTTAAAAAGGCTTGGTAGGCCGCAGGTTGAGTATGGATGGGCTAAACTATTTGTCTAACGACATTTGTACTTTTAGAAATGGATGATGGAGTAAATAAAGCTTTAATTAAATATCATTTTGCAATCTGTTCCAATTTAAAAATTAGAGAAAGGAAAACTTAATTATTATCCTATTAATTTAATTTTTACGGTTTATAATTCACGTTGTACTGTAGCTTTAGCGTCAAAGTGCATTATTATTGTATTCAATACATTATTATTGTATAAGGGGGGGGACGTAATAAAAATTATGATTGAAAGTTGGGTCGCCAGTATTGAAATTTTGAGAAGCACTGAGTTAAAGAATAGATTAACGTGAGTGAGAGTGATTTTTTGGTGCAAGAGCCGCTTTAGTTTAAACTGCCCCAAACAATTGTTTCAAAGATCAAAACATTTTAAAAACAAGTAACAGGTTTTCACGTTGTGTTTTAAGATGTGAGCTAAACACTGTATAAAAAAGAGATTATGAAAATGTGTTAATAGTTAAAAATTCATTTCAAGTTCATATTAATACATGGTATGCAACGTAAGATATAAAAGTTTTATAAATGAAGTGAAACTTAAAATATGGTATAGGAAATCATATGTCCAATTTGGTAATTTGTGGCATTTGAAAATGAAAATTTGAGTAATTTCTTCAAAATTTGAGGAATGTCACGAAATATAAGAAACCAGTCTTTGTATTATCATCCACTAAACTACGTCTACAACATAGAGAATCGCATCTTCGTCTTCTGAGGTGTAATTGCAAATTATCCAATAAGAACATGCACACAAAAATATAAGTGCATTAGTATCCGTGTAACATTAAAATTTAAATAATCCAGGTTAGAATATTTCCTTACTCAAAAAAAAGTCATTAAATCTACATTAATTATTCAAATAAAAAATAGTTTGTAATTTTTTTGTAAAATGATATAAATTTTTAAGGACAATCTTGATACTTTTCAAAATGATTTGTATCAATAAAAACAGTTTTAATGAATCTAAAACCATTGCTCATTATTTTTAAAAGATCTGAAAATAAAGAGAAAACAACTTAATATGTTATCCTCAATCTTGTTTTCTTACAAGATTTAAAATGTCAATTTAATAAGGAATAAAGTTGGCTGAATATTAAGTATTTAATAAAGTAGTACACAAAACTAGTATTGTTTTTGGATTGCAGTCACATTCAATTTGAGATTATGTTTCGTTCAGTACATAATACTACCTATTTAAGTATCTAATGTAAGTCCTTTGACAGGCTTAAAATCTCATTGAATGGACTTTCTTTCAGTCTTCAGTCCGCTGTCTATCACACCTGTATCCAGTCTTTGTGTCCAGCGTGTTTGTCCACTCATAGAAAGACCGGCAAATGTTCCAAATACTTAAAGTGCTGTCAAAATCAGCGAAGAATCTGTCATAACATCCTGTCACACATTTCTACGACTAAAAACAAAACTTCTGTTGTGGGGAGTATTGTTCATTCTATTTATTTTTTCTAGATTTCAACTATTATTTTTGGAATTTGTTTCACTTGCAAAAAAATTAAAATATGAATTGTTTTGAGGGTGTGATGGTTTAGCCACAAAGTGTTTTTGGAGTAAACACATTAAACAAAATATGACCTAAAATTATCTTCGAGGGAAAATTAAACACATGTGTTTGCCTATGAATTAATATAAGGGACAACACAAAAATATCATCCTTAATAAAAAGGAATATGATTTGCAAATAAACTCAAAAATAAAGTTGTGTCATTAGATATATATTCCTTAATTAAAATGAATTCATTTTGAAATTCTTTAGTATGAATTCGTTCTCGATATTTTACTCGGTTAAGAACTGTCGTAAAAAGCTAAAATCCATTGTGTTAAAAGCGTAGAAAAATTACGTACGTTTGAAGACTAATGAGATTTCTTTAGGTATGATGCAACTAATTATTTCGATTGCATTTGGCAGCTGCAAAGAAAATACAATTTTGAAAAAATGCTTAATAAACTGCGAATTTTAAATGTATTAATTTTTTTTCGAGGTAAAAATAAAAAAGGAACCACCATTTAAAATTTTTAGAAGTATGTTTTATTATTTTTTGTGAACAAGTGTATACGGGAGGTGCATTCATTACTTATCTTCGATTAGAAAATTGCAGACATTAAATGTAGAAAGTGCCTGCTATTTCTCATTCTACTAAGAGATAGATTCACGTTTGTTATTACCTATTTTTATTCACTGTCAATACTTAAAAATAATTTTAAATAGAAGATATCAAAAATATAGTTGATTTCAAGATGGTTTGAATTTTAGAAGAAAGAGTAATTTATAAAATAACAATAAATAAAATAATTATTAATAATGCATTTATTACTTGTCAAAAAGTAGTACAATACTATTTTGCTCTCCTTTCGCTCTTATCAATTGATTGTAAAAAATAAAAGCATTCATTACTTGTCAAAGCATGTTATCCAATGCTGCTTTATTTGCTCGTTCGATTGATAATGTGAAATTTTCATATCATACATATATAATGGTGGAGTGACCGACACACTATACATAGATTTGAGGGGATTTTTGTACCAATACATTGATAAAAAAAACCCAGTCACTAGCTCTTTTTTAAAATTGACTCCAATGTGGAAAAAAAAGAATTACGTCAATTACATGAGGATTAGATTAATGTGCTTTTCATTAAAACGTTAGTTTGGGGAAGTTAAAATTTTATTGAGATTCCAAAGCATTTATGATTGTCTTCTATTAAAACAGGCGAATACTCTCCACCGAAAATAATTATCCCAATTTTAGATAGATAGAGGCATGATTTCTTCAAAAATAGGGGGTGTGCGTCATTCGACGAATATAACTTGAAATTGGAAATTGCAGCTTGAAAGTACAGGTGCGCGTTGTACGTCGGATTTTAAGGGAGTCAAAAACAATTAAAAGACTAATTAATATGCTTCATTTGTGTGAAACCAAATGCAGAATTATACATATGGGAAAATGACTACAACCTAATAATGATAAATGCTTTATTTAACAAACTGAAGGATGAAATATTTAAAATATATTAAACACCAAAGGAGAACGTCTTCCTCCTACGTCTACAGCTTAGCGTCTCTAACGTCCGTCTGCCTCATTTCCCGTGTGTCCTTCAGTCGGACATTCCTGGCGGCGTGTGACGTCAGTGTGGACTACTCCACCCTAAGTACAGAGGGAGGGGTTGTGACATTGCACATATCCATCCCTACATACATGTTAAAAATTACAGTAATAAATGATATTGTTTTATTTTTTATTGATATTTATATGATAATTTTATTCACTAAATTAAACACACAGCAGCTTTTTATTCTCATTGTGAACATCAATATCGAAACTTATACTTTCTCTTTCTGTTATTGTGAAACAAAATGGAAGGACTAGAAATATCTCTGGGGACAACGATGAAGAAAATAATTAGAAAATCTTTTTGCAGTTCAATCACTTAAGAGTAATAAATATTTGCATTGCTTTTATCTTAACTCTGGTTCTGATTGAAACAATTACATGCACACGTTTCATATTTCACGTGCATATATTTCAGTTTTACAAAGACACCACTTCTGAGTAAACATTCACAATAATAGCTTCAGAGTAGGCATTAAAAAATCTCTCCTAATTGGATCAATAAATGAGTAATTTATTGTTTTGGTTATAAGGAATCCTAAATGTGTAGTAGACGAGCGAATTTGGACTTTATATGAAAACAATACAAATTAAACACTTTCTTGTTTCTGTTGAAAATATACTTCAACGTATTTAGGTTACCAATCACATATTGATGGGAGAGTAAATTACCGAGAAGAATAATGTCATGTTCTAGAGAAGATTTAATGTAATGAATTCTGCAAAAAAAAAAAGAAAGAATATTTCAACCTGTTTTAAGCACAATGGGAAAATTCACTTCATTTATATACTTCTTGAGTAGCTAGTCATTCCGCTATTGAAAACTTGAAATACAAAATGAAGGGAAAAATTACTCTCTAACTAACATATTGAATTTTGTCCAGTTACTAATAATATTTAATGCAAACACTTCGATGTCATTCTTCATAAAGATGAACAATGGCATCATCGCAGTTCATTGAGCAGGAAATGAAAAAATGTTTTTCTTCTTTTAAATGCATCCCTTTCTTCCCCAAGATTATTAGATATAAACTCCCCCTCTTGCGTAAAGCCCATTCTAAAGTTATATATTAATTTATTTTCTTGTTATCATTCCTTCCATTTGCAAAATGTATAAGAAATACTCCTTTGCAATCTATGTGAAGAAGAAAAGCCATATTTTCGAATTCTTTTTCAGGTCTTAAGTGAAAAAAGTGGTTTGGAGTTCTATTGATTTCTATAAATTTAATATTTTGAGGAGTTCAAATTACTTCCACATTTCAAATAGTTTGCAAATCTTTGCCTTAGAAAGTGCTAAGGAAAATAGATTTAAATGGACGAATGCGTACCGTCGAAGTCTTATTCATGATGCATTTATACCTCCATTTATTATGACTAAAGCACGTGATAACGTTTTTATTTAATGTGTAAATTTAACATTTTTATATACTTCTCTACCCGAGTTTCTTTATAATATGATTTTATCCTTCAGGCAGACATTATTATGTCTTGGGAGATGAGTACAAACATTTGAGAAAAATTTTACTCGGAAATCAAAATTTCGATAGACCTTCGTTTTAAGATTTTAATTTCATTTCATGTGGCCGGATTGTAGCGTTACAGTGGGTACCAAGTCAAGTCGAGATCCCCAGTAATGAGAAAGCCGACCAAAAAGCCAAGCAGAGACTTGAGTCTACTTAACCTGAAGTCTCTTTGATCCTCAGAAGAGCAAAGGACATGGTATCTACATATATTGACTAATGTACTACCACGACTTAAAAACCCAAGTTCCTTGGAAAGCCATGGCCAACACTAGTAACAGTGGGTCCTTTCCCGAGGTACCTCGAGAGAGCCAAGTACGTTGCTCTCTTTCGCCTAACCCTCGTGCAGGACTTTGTAACGGGTCTATCCGTGAATCTTCCACTAATCATCTTCGGTAAAAAAAAATCGTTAATGTGAGTTTAGATGAAAACCTTTCTTGATGAAGTAGACAAGATATAGGCACATAAGTACTTCTATTTAAACGTGGGTATCAGCGTATATGATGAGGATTGATGGGTGATAGCAAAAGTTGAAGCGGGAAGCAGATTACGACAGGAGGTTGTATAGATAAGCAAGTTATCTAAAGAGAATAGTATCGAGGGAGTCAAGAGCACTCCTATTATCAGATAAGTGTATTTATATGATTGTTAGATTAATACTATGCAATTGCTCTTCCGGGTTTTGTGTTTAGTGCATTCCCTCTTTTTAATTGTGCTGTGTGATTAAGTAAAATTAATAATAAAACTGCGTTTTAAGTAATATGACTGATCTTTGTTCGATCCTGCCAAACACTAACACCCTCAAGAACGTTACAACTTCCTTAGAGTATGGCTTCACTGGCTGCTGACAAAGCCTGTCTGCTCAGAGGCTATGATAGTGTGAAAGGATGAATGGCGACCACCTACTCCAATTTACTGGACCCGATGAACCTCCGATTGACGACGTCCTCTGCCATTACTGTATGTTCGACGTCAAATGGTCGTAAAGACAAGTACCGGCATTGTATAGATAAAACTAAATTGTATTATGTTGTTTCGTTGTGGCTTGATCAAATGACGAAAAGCAAACCTTTCAAAAGTAGTTTGTGTCATACTGAATGGCTTTTTCAATCACACTTTGAGTTCTTCTCATTAAATGCAGTGTATTGTACTATACTGGATATAAATATTCATAACACAAATGTTGAACGCTTGATTGCACTGTGTCATGTCATTCTACACTTTAATTGAGGAATTCTACCCTCTTCCCTTGTACTACACTTTTACTTGAAAAGTATTTCTCTTTGGCATACGTTATGGTTCTTTCACAAGGAAATATTCTCATATACAATGTAAGCCACTCATTCTCCACCTATGAAATATCTATGAGGCATATGCTTATAAATCTTAATGTAAATTGCGAACACATGTACAGAATGTATTTACAAATTACACTTTTACTGCAAGGAAAAAAATGCAATAACTTCTGACATAATACAAATTAAAATACTGGGATGACATGGATTATATTTATGGTGGGTCCTATTCATGCCCTTTTACTAATACTCTTGGGGAAAAATTCTTCTTTGACTGTTGTTTCACTTTCAAACCACCTTCCCTGCACAAATCTTGATTTTATGTCAATTTGAGTATTATTTTAACTCTAGAAGAGAGAGTTAGTCTATAGGTTGTTGTGAAAGAGAGATTAGCGAATTGACTATCAGAAGTCCTTGGTGTCTAAAAAAGAAGCTTTACTTCGGGATATCCACATGACCCGGGTGAGACCTGACGAGAGAGGTCTCACCCAGTTACATCGGATCTGTGTACGCAGTTAAGTGCATAATTACCTGTCTTAGGAATTTAGGATAATGATTAAATTCAACTGCTCAGTCGGTTTAAAATATTGCTTGATAATAAATTGATAGATCAATAAATTTAATTATTTTTATAACAAAGGTTAATCATTCGGTGTCTCAAGCGTTACTAGTGACTTCAGGGTCGCGATATATTAGGTTGTCAAGTATGAAATGAGCCCTTAACCTCATTTAGACACCGTATTTTGGCATAATTTGTTTTCCGTTTGAAATGTACATCTGTTCTACTTCCTAAAGTATATATATTTTAGTTTGAAAAAAAATTAACAGGTCATCTTAAAATCTTAGTTTTTATTGGAAATAAATCGAATTCAATTTTGTGCATTTTTTGCTCCATTTCATACTTGAATACGTTTTCCACTTCAGACGGATATACAATGCGATCCCCTGGTTCAAATGAAATAAATTTCCAGTAGAATTAACTCAAAATATGTGCTTATTAAAATAATGCAAAACTATACCAAAAAGTTGTAAAGCGAGTTGTAAAACTAAAAGCAATTGTGTTAAAAGAATTTCAACCGACCCCCTATGAATGCTTAAATCAGTTTAAAAAAGCTCAAAAAATACATAACGAAAGTTATGTTCAATTCGCGTCCAGATTAAGCGCAAATTTCAATTACTATTGCCAGTTGCGGGAGGTAAACGATTTTAAATCAGTTTGTGAGTTAATTATATCAGATAAGATAATAGAGACTTTAGACAGAGAATTAAGTGCGCATATTGGCATTAAACAAGGCGAAATGTGATATAAACCACAAGAGTTGGGTCGTGAGTGTGATATTTTTATATCATCCAAAGGAAAAATTAAAGAGAGAACAAAGTTTATTTCCAAAATATAAGCGTAATGATGTCTATAATTATCATGGTTCAAATAATGTTGCGAGTGTTAATTTATCTTCTATTAAAAATGTGAAATGTTTTTGTTGTAAATCAAACGAATTCCACCCGCTGTATTTACGCCCCAATTTTAAATCTCTCAGCGTCAGTGAAAGAGTGGATTTCTTGAAATCCAATTATCTGTGTTTCAAGTGTCTTTCTTCGGACTGCAATGTTAGAATTTGCAGGGCGAGGAACTGCTTCTGTGGAAAGCCACATAACCGCCTTATTCACTTCCCCCAAACGAACAATAAATCTTCCGTACCCACACAAAGAGTTGAAGGGAGCGTCCTTAACCCCCGAGCACCCGCGTTTGTGGGGCAGAGAGAATCAGATGACATCGCTTTCTCCCTAACTGAGAATGAAGAAAAGTCGTTCGTAGCTACCAGCTTCTTAAAAAATAAAACAAAAACAGTTTTACTCAGTAGCTTCCAGTGTTACCTTAGGGATAGATTTGGCATCTTGCATGAAGTGAGAGGGCTTTTAGATGTGGGGAGTCAGTCAAATTTTATTACTAAGGATTGTGCGGATAGATTGCAATTAAAAAATGAGAAAATTAATTTGTTAGTATCTTGTTTGAATGAATCGACAATAGCAATAAATGGGTGCGTTACAACCACCATAAGTAATGACGATTTAAGTTTCAAAAAAGAGCTAAATTTATTAATTGTAAAAAAGATAACCGATTTGACTCCGAGTAAAATAATAAATGTATCGTTAGATAAACCAAACGAGATTAAACTAGCAGATCATAAATTTAATATTCCTGGTAAAATTGATGTGTTATTAGGGGCGGAAATATTTTACGAATTACTGAGACCAGGCCAAATTTATTGTGGGGATTCTCGACTACTATTACAAAATACTGTGTTCGGATATGTCGCTAGCGGAAGTGTAGGAGGTGAAGTGAGAAATAATAATATTCATTGTGGGTTAATAAGAGATAGTAATGAGTTGGATGATGATTTTAATTTAGTGAAAGGACAACTCGGAAATCTTATGAGCAACGTGCAAAGTGATAAGGTGTTGTATTCTGAGTATTCTAAGGGTATAAAAAATTATTTTGATGAGAGAATAATTGATGAGGCAACAAATCCTTTTATTTCAACAAATAACCCAGTTTTTTGTCTTCCTCACGAAGTGATGATAAAAAATGAATCTCTCGCAAAGAAACCGCGAATAATATTTGACGCTAGTGCACGCGAAAGAACGGCGTTGGAAAAGGAAATGATATTGGGAAAAGAAAGGTGCAAAATAATGCAAGAGCAAAAACAAGTTAAAAGTGAACGAGCAAAAATGCTTAGTGTTGATCCAGATGCTGTTGCACGACCTGTCGCTATCGGGGAAGAAAAACATTTATCTAGAGACTCATTTAATGTACCGCCGATTTCTGCTGATGATGAGATGTATGAAGAAAAAGAAGAAACACCAGTCGATGTGATAAAGGATAAAGCTAAAGAAGATGTTAATCCTGTGTGTGTTAACTCGAATTTAAAGATCTCAAGCAACGTTATACTTGTGCCCCATCATTCGTGTTTTAAACGTAAAAATTCGCTAGATAAGCGAGGAGTAGAAAGACATGCTTTGGAATTGCTTGATTTTATCAAACGATTTGGTATTATGAGAAGGAGACAAGCATTGCGAGAAAGAACGAAGACAACGAAAGCTAAACTGCGTAAGAGAGTTAGACTCAAATTGAGAATGAGTGAATACTCTCAAAAACTTCAAAATAGTGTTTTTAAACGGCGAGTCCAACCGGAAGTGACCATCATGGAGATTTGTGTTGTGAAGGAAAAGCGCAGCTTGTGCAGGACAAAAAGAAATAGAGTGAAAAGAGCACAGCAGAGATCCCTCCCTTGGACGGCATCAGGCGAAATGTTAGGAGGTGAAATCGGAACCCTGAATGGAAAACTACCGAAGTCCTTGATCCCGCGAGGGGAGAATTCTTGCGGGGACCAAGAATATCCCCCTCCTCTGCACCACCAGCTGAAACACAAGGGGAACCGGACATTTGCCCCCCCCCCCAAACGGACACTCTTGAAGAGGAGCAAAGGGGGTAAAATAATCGCCATTGCCCAGGAGGTAATATATTCAATCCTTATCTAGGTTGGACATTAAATATTCATATAATGTATTCTTATTAATTTTTTCTGTTATCGTTGTATATGCATATATGTTAACCTTAATATTCCTTTAAAGGTGAAATTTTCATAGTTTGCTAAGAAACTGTCTATTATTGAATTATATACGTATTTAGTGTTGTTTGCAGGTGTGCTCTTAAAATTAATTCAATAATGCTATTTGTGAAGCTTGATATTTATAGTAAAATAATTTTGGTTTGTTTACTTGCTATTTGAATATAGAGAGTGAAAAGTTAAGAGAGCATTTTGTTGTATCATAAATCTTAATTCTTTTCTAAACTATTAATTACTTAGATTTTGTGAAATTTCCTGTGTGTGTTTCTTTGTAAGTAAACAGTATTGTCTTTATTGTTCAACATTTTTTAGGATAATTCTTAGTAATACTCTTACGTGAAGTGATTTTATTTATATGTTTCTAGTGTAGTGTTTTTTTGGCAAAACCTGTTACGTGTTCACAAGTTATGGGTCAATTGCGAGCCGAGAGAATATCTCAGAGTTTTCCTTTTAGCAAAGTGGGAATAGATTTTTGTGGACATTTTTCAAAGAAAAGGAGTTTTAAATAAAGTCTATGTGTGCATTTTCGTGTGCATGGTGACAAAGGCGTGTCACCTCGAACTATTTAAAGATTTATCTAGTGAGGCTTTCATTACAGCTTTAAAACGATTTTTTAGTAGACGAGGAAAATCGGAACGTATATTTTCAGACAATGCTACCAATTTTGTTGGCACGCAATTAGAGCTAAAAAGACTTAGAGAAATTATGAGTAATAGCAACAGTAATTTAAGTAATTTTTTGTGTGAAGAACGTGTTGAGTGGAGTTTTATTCCACCAAGAGGGACCAAATTACGGAGGCTTGTGGGAGGCCGGAGTGAAATCCTTTAAATAATCACCTGAGGCATGTAATGGGAAATTTAAGATTTACATACGAAGAATTTTCAACTATTCTTAACCAAATTGAGGGAATTCTTAATTCGCGTCGTCTCTATCCTTTGTCGTGTGACCCTGACGATTTTGACGCTTTGACTCCTGGTCATTTCCTAGTTGGTCGCCCTATTACAGCCGTTGCAGAGCCAAGTTTAACTGAAGTGTCTGATAACAGGTTAAAAGTGTGGCAAAAGCTAACAAAAATTGTGCAACAGATTTGGAAACGTTGGTCAAATAATTATTTAAGTACACTTCAAAATCGAAATAAATGGTATTTTGCAAAGAATAATGTAAAAATAAATGATATGGTAATTCTGAAAGAAGATAATTTACCTGTGTGTAAATGGCCTCTTGGTCGAATTCTTGAAGTGTACTGTGGTAAAGATAATAAAATGAGAGTAGTGTTAGTGAAAACTAAAAATGGAGTTTTTAAACGTCCTATAACTAAACTTTGTGTTTTACCCTTTTCAAGTGAATAATGTATGTAAAAATTTCAAATCTGTATTTTTTCAATTCAATTTTGTTTATTTGAGTACTTTAGCTTTGTTATGTATAATTGTTTTAATATTGTGCATTATTGTGTTATTTGTGAATTGTTGAATGTGTCATTCAACCCGGGGTGGATGTTCAGTGTTGAACAAATAATTCTTGTGACGCCCACAATAACAAGTGAATATTTGTCACGAGAGGGCGCTGGTGTGTATAGATTTAGTGTATATGTAAACTTTGTGTGAGAAAGAGCGTATGAAGAACGCTCTAATAAAATTCTTGTTGCAACGGTTTCGTGCCATTTAATTTGTGGTGTAAACAATTATAGAGATAAAACAAAATGTGCAAACCAGTACCAGTGTGCTTAGAACATTTATCTATCATGTGTTATTGCTTTACACAGCGATAAATACGAAATGGTGCCCCCAACTGCATAAAAAATTAAGTTGACGCTTTGAGGTTACAAAATCTCTCAGCATATATCAATATCATTGTTTTGTGATGGAACAGGTTTTGATTCCATTTTATAATCAAAACATGTGATCCATACATCAAAATAGCTCTAGAACCAGACCAAATTCCATTTTTCTTAAAGCAAAAATTTCCTGTACAGAGAAAAGATTTTCTAATTGGGGTACATAGTGTAGTAGTATAAGTAGTTTATATATATATATATATATATATATGGGGTTCATGTGCGGTATTTTTGTGTAATTTTAAATGCAAAAAATAATGCAATTAGAGAATCAATCCAGACAGATTTTATCTACATATTGTGCATCATATAGGTGGCATAAGTTTGAGTCTTACAAATGTAAAATCATATAATGTAAAATCAGTCAAATCTAAGTAATCCAATACCTCTCGAATTCGCGGATAAAAACGTCTGTTTAAAGCTTGTACTCTCGTATAAGTACATTTCATGCAGCAATCGTTGATTTCTTGAAGGATCGTAGCCTTCCATTCATATTATAAAATGATTAAGATTTAAGGAGACGGGACATTTCATGCTATTAAGGAATTTTGCTGTAACATACATACTTATAAATATAATTTTCAGTTATCGGTGCAATCTGGAAATTTTAGGTAATGATTTTATTATATTTTCAATAAATAAGTATACACATATTAGACAGAAATATACTTTATCAGTACTTCTTTATACTCAAGATAAAATATCACAGGCCATAATTTGCATATCAGTTCTGAAAGAACTTTTTTCTTTCCCTGCAGCAAAATGATTTCCCCTTTTGAAGTCGCCACGAAAATGTAAACAGGCTCTGGGGCCTTATGTGTTTCTAATAAGTGCACCGCCAATAATGTGAAATGTTGACCTCTCCTCTTATGCCATTCCTTCAACTAAAATGAAAAAAAGTTTTGACAGGATCTCTTCTTTTTGAAATCAAATACTTCGTCGATCGGAACTATTTAATCAAAAAGCTTTGCCTTTTACGCTTCAAAAAGCATAACAGAAGGATCGTCCTTTTATATTAAATCTTTCTCAATGCAGCGGTCGCATCCAACACTCAGCTTTAAAGCTGTGAAAAGTAAAGTAGAAAATATATTCACCACTCATTGAAATAAGGCTTTTTATTTCTTTACCACATACTTTGTAAATTTTTAAGTGTAATTGATGAGATGAATGTAGCGTAATATGTGTATCGTATATAGTATGTTTAATAACGTTACGGGAAAGAAAGAATCACATATCTAAATAAAATTGAAGTACTTTGGGAGACTCATTTTTTATACATCTTAATTTGTTGCGCGATGGAATTTGTTTCATTAATATTTATTCTCTAGGAATATTTCCCTCTCAATTGCTAATAGAATTAGTTCCATTTGATTGCTTCTTTTTCTTTGAAACGTTTACCAACAGGTGAAGTGTCTTACACATTAGTTCCACTGTTCTATTTTAATTTTTAACGTGTAAGTGGTTAAAAATGAGTGTGCTTGGTTTTCAACTTTAATAATTATTCATATACAATGTTAATGTCTCTTTTTTGATCAGGAAATGCATTTTTATCATATATTTAATGATTATTGTTTGGTTTCTGTTTCTTTGCAACCAAACATTTTTTTTTAAAATAGAATAATTTATAAATCAAATTCGTTATTTAAAATAACTACTACTTCTAATTTTTCATTTTTTGAAAAAAAAAGTGTTTGCAGTAATGAAATTTAAATAACGCTTTTCTCCTTATGTAACGGAAATAAGTGTTTTAGTCCAAAGCAAAAAAATTTGTTTTCTAGAATAAGAAGTATAAAAGAAACTTTTTCTAAAATGTTGAAATAGAAATTGTTAAATAATGTAAATTGCATTTTAAATTTAATGTCTAAAAATTTGAAAAAACTTTAAAAGTAATATTAAAATAAGTTTTAAATAAAAATTAGATGCATGTTCTGGCATCACACTGGCTTTTTTGTGTGTATAACTTTTTGCCCTTGGAAATTTCCCTTCTCTCTCTGTGTCAGCACTTCTTAATGTGTTTGTGCGATTTTTGTATCAATTCCATTAAAATTCCCTTTATCAAAGTTTCTTCCACCTCTTGTCTCCCCCTCTGCTTAGCCCAGCATTGCACAGGCTTTTCTTGATTGTATATAACTTTATAGCCCTAAGAAAATTTCTCCTTTCCCTTCCGACATCAGCACTTCTGGGGAAGGATGCACGGTGCGAGGGATTTGTATATTTTTGCCATTTAAATTGTTTGGAAATTTCTGAATTTTTTTCTGAGAATACTTTCGTTTCTTTCCTTTGTTATACAGGTATGTTTTCTCTCCATTTAGTTCAAAATTGAACGTGCTTTTTCAAGTTTAAACCTCGTTTTTTTCTTCTCGGATAAGACCTTTCTTCAAATTTCTGTTTTAAAAAAATTACAAAATTAATCTAGTTTTATCCACAAGAAAACATAATATTAAATTTTACTTTTAAATAATAAATTTAATAATAGATAACAAAAAACACATTAATGCTTTATTTTTTTAAGAAAAACATCAGTTAGTATCCATTTTTGCTCAATTATGAATTAAAAGATTCTTACCGATATTTATTGAAATGACTGCTTATTTCTAGATGCTTGATTATAGGATTAAAAATATGTAACTGTAAAAAAAGAACTGTTGGGGGAATTAAGAAGGAAAGCTTAGAAATTTACTAACATTCACAGTGTATAAAAATATTAAAAAAGAAAACAATATATAATTTGATAAAAACATTTAAGCATTTTCTCCCCCCCCCCATCTTAGTTTTTCAGTAAATCTCTTAAGAATAAGTAAAATTATCAGTTGTGATGTATTATAAAAACTAAGATCACGTTTATTATTTTATATATAAAACAATAAAAACTTAGAGTTTGAAATAATAAAATGTATTTGGAATCTTACATAATTACACTCACCATGTAAGAAAAAAAAGACATTAAAAATAAAATACTTTTATCCTACTGTAACATTTTAATATTTTGATTTTCATATTTCGAAGATTTTTTTCTATAGTTTCTTGCAGTATCTTATAAATTAAGAGAAAATTTTGCAATAGGAAGAAACTCTTATAAAGAACCAATATAGCATGTTTCAGATAAACAAAGGATAGCTTTGTCTACTATTTCTCCTAAATTTGTCTTTCCGCATATGCAATGTAAATGCTCTAATGCTTGAATTCTATGGTATATATAAGTAAGCGTAATTCATTATTATTAGCATTTGGCGATTTTGACATTAATTTATTTTTTTAATTTTTTTTCATTTTTGTGTCTTTCCGAAATGGAAAAGCTTCTTTTTTAAAATAAGTTTTACGCATGAAAAAGGCAAGAAAGACATTTTCAAAATTACAAAATTTAATAATTTCTTAAATAAGTTTTACAATATTCCGCTTCAGCTTAACTTGGAATCATTGGGAAAAGTAGAATATGTATCAATCTCATTTCAAAACAGTTTTATCCTTTAGAGAGTTTAAATTAAAGAAAATAAATACATATTTGTATAACATGACATACGTTGTGGAGATTGGAGTTTTAATAGGATATTTCAATTTCATGTTCAAGAGATATATTTTAATCAATGTCAATGAATGCAGTCAAAAAAGCCACGTTATAAATTTCCAGTTCAGCTCAAAACCGGTTTTCGACGCTCACTTGCCTCATTGCAAGACTGATTTTATGGATAGATTTCAAATGAATGACACGTTAAAAGGATTTATTTTTATTTAGTAAATCAGTTAAAATTTTTAAGTCAAAAATTTTTAGGAATCTCTTCTTAAAATTGTAAATTATTTACATTATTAAGTTATATTTAATAGTATATGGACAAACATTTTACTTCAAATTACATTACTTAAATTCGATAACATAATTTCAACACCAAAATGACTAACTTTAGATTTAAATTTATTTTTTCCCGGGCCATCCCTTGAACACAGCTATTTATAATTTAAATGAATTATCAAACTCTGGTCTAAATACTTCTACAGGAAATATTACTTGTTAATAAAATGTTCCACATATGAATAAAAATGAATTGTGTAAAATTTTTAGTTTTACCGAAAAGTAATCACGTTTGATTGCTGTATTTAAAATGGAAACCCTAATTTTTATGATCAAACACGAGAAAATCTATACTCAATATTGTTTCTTGCTCAGTTGTACAAAAAACGTGCAAATATAATAATATTGTATTCATATCGATAAATCATGTGGATATATTCAGGTTTCCAAGCGAGTGATCATCCTAACACGGAAGGTATAATATAGGTGGAGATAGGAGCAATCTTTGTGAATAG
Source organism: Trichonephila clavata (assembly GCA_019973975.1). Taxonomy (NCBI): domain Eukaryota; kingdom Metazoa; phylum Arthropoda; class Arachnida; order Araneae; family Nephilidae; genus Trichonephila; species Trichonephila clavata. The sequence continues at coordinate 20,800 of BMAO01004857.1, forward strand.
ATTTTGAATCGTTGTTAGGGACTATGTGTTGCTCACTCAGAAAATCAGACTAAAGTTTAGTTTCACTCTCAGTTTGCTCGAGTAGTATGCCCAATCTCCGCCATGGGCACCGTAGCTAAGCAATCTCACTCGTGTCTAGTCACCCACATACACATAAGTTGAATGCTTGTCGGAGTACCTGCTTCCCGCAGGCAAGCTCAAACTCCAATCATTAAAAAACTGGGGGTTACATGGGTTCAGCTTTACCTTAGCCCTTTGCTGCATTAAAGGTGTGAATAGACTATATATAAATAGGATAAGCTAAACCACATACACACTGACTCTCAAACTTCAGTTTCACCTTACATATATACACTTAATCAACGCCAGGCGGCGCCCAATGTGCATTCACGGACAACCTTATTTAAATAGTTTAATGGTGTTTATTTCATTAAAAATATTTAATTATTAATTTTTAAATCTTTACATTTCGAAAACTAAAAACTCATGGTGTAAAATCTTAATTTGGTATAAAGTCTTCTTAAGTCGAATAGCAGGCTAATCAAAATTATTTGTTAAAAAATTTATGGATAGCAATCCACAATGAATATTAACGCTTTGAATGTAATGAACAAATGCCCGAAATGTGCTTTTTTACCTAAATTTTAATGAAAATTAGTTCAGTCAATTTTTTTAAATATTGCGTAATTTTTTTTTCAGAACAAATAGGTTGGATTAGGGGGAAAATATTTTTAAATTCACATACTTTATTCGTAACTATTCAATAGATTGATATATGAGGGGCTTCACGTCCCAATACTGGCGCTGAAAAGAAAATAGTCAATATTTAGATCAACCTCAGGAGTTGTCGACGTCAGTTCAGAGTGGTTCACACACGCCAACCCCGTCATCTCACAAGATTTTTCTAAATGGGGTATTAATAAAAACATAAATCCTTGAATCGATGTATTAGAAAAGTAGAGCTTAATAAAATTTCTTAATTTTTTGATGTAGGATCCTATTAAATATACACACATTTTTGTGTTAAGTGATGTTTATTATATGAAAAATCCACAACTACTAATATTTCAAAATGGTCATTTGATCTTTACACCAATAACGGCAAAAAAACAGCTACGAAAGCCACCTGAAGCCAAAGCATCCAGAGAAATTTGGCCGAAATAATTACAATAATATAGCAAAATTTGTATGAACTACGAGGAAGCGAGGCAATGTTTTGACAGATTTAGCTGTAACCAGGGTTCACCTTAGTCTGATAGCAAAGCCACTTTGAGGACAATGTCGAACATTAATGTTTGTACTTCCGAAAGAATATGAATGTAGGAAGATTTTCAACACTCTGGCTGACTCAGTTGTCTTGCAAATGATTCTTGCTCATTGTGGCATTGAATGGAACGAAAGAGCCGTTTTCTACTAAGAAATGGAGATTATTCTAGAAAACATTTATAACCATATGGCTTTTAATTCTAGGAAAATCCTAATTATTAGAATTTAAGAAGAGGTTTGCCCCTTACCTATAAAATGAAGCTGCGGGAGAGGCATGAGAGTGCCTCACTAGTTCAAAGTTAGTCATTCCAGATTTTCCTCGTCCTTTAGCCATGACATTATTTCGTCTGTTGTCTGGGCCTGATTGATTGAATGTGCATCTTTTTGAAATTCGACTAAAAGACACTTCAGCCTCTACTATTTGTAACTCAGAACAGTCGAAGAATGGGGACGCTATTAAAAAATGCACTTCACTATAAATTACATTGTTAAGTATTGGGAATCTAAATCTAGACTAATGACCTAATAGCCAAATGTCTGGCATTTGTATACATACATATAAACTACGATTAAGGAAATACCTAAAATGCTTCGGAACATAATCCATCATTTTCACCACATTTCTTATTAGGAGAAACTAAAATAATCGTCATCTTCTAGAGTTAACGAAGTAATAACTTTTAAAGAATACTGCAAGTTGTACTACCTCTTCTCTCTGTAAACCACTCTAATCTATAACTCAGTATAATAGTTTAGCTCACCAGCCTTAGAAAAATTACTTCCTACCCACTCAAATAGAAATTAGATTTATTAAAAGTAAAAATAAATGGAAACATTTATATTTACTCTTTCTGGGGGAAAAACTTAAGCGGGCTCTAATTTTTACTTCAAAATCTTTTCCAAGTTCTTTTATCCTGCTGTCAAGTTACATTAGAGTAAAGGGAAAAACTCAACCAAGATCTCAATTAATAGATAGCTCAATCGTATTTCTTTGTTCTGTAGAAACAAACATTTTTTCCCTTTTCTTTTTTCCTCCCAATGAAAATGGAAGGATTTAAGGAATTAATTTGTTTGCTTTTATGCATCATTCACAAAACTGCAGGCACAAGTCCTATATGTTTTAATTATCTCAATTCAGTACTTCTACAAAAACTAATACATAATAAAAGATTTTCTTAAGACGATGGTTGATATTGCACAACTCATTCCCTTCAAAATATATAAAATACAAATTCCATCAGTTTCACCAGAAAAAAATTAGAATTATGCCAAAGATCACATGTTTATAACCTTAATTTTGGACACGAGTTTAATAATAATAAAATCCATTGAGGAAATTTAGTTTCTAACTTGACGTTCAACTGCATTTTACGAGTAATATGAAAAGAAAGATTTAATAACTTAATATACGTTAAAACGTAATAGATATTTACACATATGCATGCTAAATCCTTTTTTAATATATAACCGTGAAGTTGTTGCAATGGGCTTTTTACAATAAATACAGGGGAAAGAGAGCTCAGAACAAAGGTGATGCGTATGCAAATATCAGCACCATTGCATCAAAAAAGTAAGGGAATACAAAAGTACACCAATACAAAAGCAATAAATGAATAAAAAATATGAAAAAAAAACACTTAAAGAATCATCATTATCTTTCTATCAAGTATCATGGTTATTACATAACAGGAAAGTAATTGTCAAATGTATCTTCTTATTCAAAATTTAAAATTGGGTGCTAGTTTGATGTCACGGGGCAAGTCGCCAAGTTCCTGTTTATGTTTGCCAAGATGGGCGATAACATTACAATATGGTCGGCTACCTTAATAGTGTCTGGTGATGTGGTTGCCATGGTGGTAACGTATATTAGAATTAATTTTATATTAATTTCAGATGATTTTAATTCGATTTTTTAAAAAATTTAATAATTTTTATTGCATTTGAATTTTTATTAATATAAAAATGCAATTATTATATGTGTATTCATTATTTATAATAATATTTATATAATATAATAAAAAACAATTATTACATATTATGTTATTTATTTATAATTATTATGTTATATGTGTATTCTTATGTATAATTTTTTTTATATTACAAAACGGTGACTATTCTTTTTTTTTTATAATTACTATTAAACATATAGAATATTCTTATAGTAGGATTTAACAATAATTATTTGTAATTATTAATAATCATATATAATTTAATAGTAATTAAGAAAAAAGAATAACTGTATTGTATTATAAAACTATTAAATTATAAGATAATTATTACATACTGCTTGATATTAATATTAGTACATGCACTTTTTATTATATTATAATGATATTCATTATTTACTGATTGATCTTGGTTATTCTCAATGTCTTCCTATATTCTTCATTTGAAATACATTTCATAATTTAAAACAATTCTTTAAAATTAACTTCTTGACGATTTGAAACCGCTAGGCCACCATCTTGGATTCCTTTCCAGTGACAACAAGCGGTGCTTAGCGCCTTGATATCAAACTAGTTCCTAGAATTGCTCTGGGTAATTAAAATATCCTACGCAACAAAAAGGGAGATATAGCCAAAACAATTCTTAAAAATTAAATCGTGTCCTGTTATCAAATATATTTACTAAAATGGAAAACATTTAACAAGTGAAACGCATTACTTTGCTAACTCTCTTAATGTGATTAAAATTATAACAAATGCAACAGAAAAAGATTTTATTAGTTCCGTTTCGATTGATTTATTATTAATCTTTATCCCTTACGTGCATCGATATTATAAAGTCACTTTTTTTCGTCAAATGAGTGACTTAATTCCCCAAAACTAATAAATCAAAATAAATAACAAGAATTTATTGTAAATTATTTTATTTAAGTAGCTAACCTTGTAAATGCAAATTGTTTTCTTAAGACATTTTTTGTCTACCCAATTAAAACTCAATTGCCGATCTTGATAAGATTTGCTCATTGACATTTTGTAATGGTTATTTAGAATTGTATTAAGGGAACCGGGACGTCCTCGATGAGGCAAAACAAGCAAAATTTGGCTTTTCGAAAGAACATTATTTTCAAAAACAGAAAGACTTCATGAATAAAAAGTTTGTCATACATCCTATATACTTTTCTTAATATACTATAACATAAAATTATTAAATTTTTAAAATATTTTATGAAATATAAGGATTCGAAAAAGTACACACCAAAAGGAGCTTTCGTATACATGGTGTTCATTAGGTACATGTATCTTTACTTTTATAACATATAACACCACAAAACATGCTGTTTAGTTACAAAATTGTATGTTTATTTAAATGCAATAAATCTTTTTATACTCCCTTGTTCAGAATTTTTTCAATAAAATTTTAAATTTTGAAATTTTGACAAAAATGTCATTTTTTTTATAGAAATTCAACATTAAAAGTAAAAATACTAACATTTCAGGAAGGAAATTATAAGCATTAAATGCATTATCAGGATAGAAAGCTCATACCAAGTTTCATTAAAATATAATAGATTGGTCTACACATGTACCTAAAAACTGAAAAAACACGTTTTGAGAAAAATGGGAAAAACTAAATAAAATGGTAAACTTACCTAAAATTTGACTTTTAGAACATTCCAGCACTGTACTCATCTTGCATACTCTTCTAAGGCATCCTGCTTCCTTTTAATTTGCCTTTTAGTTGTCCTGGCTTCTTTGGTAGCTTTTTGGATATTCATCTCGGCATCATAAATTCTGACGTAGTCAATTTTACGAAGGCCTTCACAAGTATTGTTCAATGGATTCATTTGCAGTGCTTTTAATACTTCTGTTCTTGTGTATGCACCTTCATTGAAACATATAACTGCGCCCATATAACACCCATTTGCAAAGTTTTTTTGCTCACAAATGTGTTTTTGGCACACGATTCCATACGCAGTTATGAAAGCTTTCGTTGGGGTTTTGAGTTCGGCCAAGCAGACATTTTAATAAAAGTTCTTTAGCAGTTAAATCTCTAAATTTTTTTTTTAAAGAAGAACTGCTTCTGGGAGGGAATGTTTGTGTGTGTACTTTTCACCTGATACAAGGCTTTTTTTGCATCCGCACCAACTTTCTTCTCCCATAGGGCACAATCCATGTTGTGGATTTTCATCTGTCGACAGTTTATGGAAATATATTGCCCAGATGGATTTGGACATATCTGCGACTGATTTCCCAACATTTCTTCTTATGGCTAGGCCATAGTATTTTTGTAGCACAAGAGTTTCTGCATCTGTCAGCCTTCCGCGTCCAGATATTGCTTTATTCTCTGACAGCTTGGTGGATTTTAAACTGTTCTTTAGGGCTCTCAGTCTTGATCCCATCCTTTTTTGGACGTGGCCAATGCACTCCAGTTTTTCAATAGGAGCATCATCACCGTATAATGTTGGACTCTTGAACCCTAAGGAACCCCTTCGAATCTCCATCTCCAAGGTATTGGACATACCGAACAATAGTAATTTGGTAATGAGTGATTGAAAATCCGCAATGCTCCTTCACTTTCCATTCCCGCACTAAATCCATGATAGTTTGCCTGGCAATTATCACAGGTTTTGTTTTTGTTTCTACATTCAAAACAATATTTTGATAGGCACTCAAAATCAACATTTTTTCCATTATCGAGAGAAGTTGCCGTTACAACGCCATTCTTTGAGGTGTGCCCTCGTTTTTGTCAGGTCCCATCAAGAGCAATTGCTATGTCCTTATTGTTTTCGATTGCAATGACAGCTTCATTAACGCTGTTAACCATTGAATGTGATGAAGCAGTTTCCAACGCATTAAAAATTGGCGTATACAGTCTTTCAAATTTAGGTGGAGGAGGAGGCAAGTTCATCAGCGCACAAAATGTCTGAGCTGCAATTTTTCCAATTCCAATGCATCTCATGCCATAAGCAAACCTCAAATTTACTTCATATCCTGCTGGCATAGAATTTGAAGTCATTGAACCATGGCTAGAGCCACAATTTTTGCAAGTTGCTGATATACTGCTAGCAAGGCCTCTGCGACTACTTTTATTTTCAGCAACATCAAAGCAGAAAGATCTATCACAATATCTGCAGTTTGCAATATTGTTGAAAATATCATTAAACATATTTAAGTCAATAATAAAAAACCTGCTTTGAGATTCAGCTGAAAAGCTATCTTCATATTCAAAATGTCCTTTACTCTTCTCACTCTATTTTTTAGAAGAACTGACATCAAATTGTTCACTCTACACATCCTGAAGTTTTTTTACGAATTAGACGACGTTTCTGATGTCCAATTTTCTTTGTTCGAGACATTGTAAATATTTAAAATACTTAGAAATCACAAACAAACAGAAAGTAAGCAAGAAAAAGTAAATTAGCAGTGAAAATATGAAGTTCGTAACTCATGTGTTTGTATCTCAAGCACAAGAAAACAACATTCTTTAAATTTCGCACAGCTTGTGTTATAAACAAGATTGAGTTGAGTAGTTATAGTCCTTCTCAAACCACCCCAAGAATAAAATAAATATATCCAGATTAAGTGATATTAAAATACCAATCTACAATCTACATAAAAACATGTTTCGGTTTCAGAAAGATGGGCGTAGCACTTGAGGCACGATAACGTAAGCAACAGGTGTGGCAGCTGTTTACATTTTAAAACCGCAATTACTCGGATATTAAGCTTTAAACGTATACATGTTCTACATTTTTGGAATCAGCATTAACTCTACTTTTTTTTCAGATGAAAATTTAAAAATCGATTTTTTGAAGGTTTATCACGTTTCAGTTCCCTTAAAAAGAAACAAGACATCAGTTATTGGCATGGCCAAGTAATTTTAGCGCGTTTTACACATGTATTTTAATGCACGTAGATTTTTTTTTTTATAAAAAAACTTTTTGCAAACAATAAATTTACTAGGTAAAATTTGAGAAAATTTTGTTATAAACTAGCGAAATTCAGGAAAATTTGTAGGAAAATTCGAGAAAACTATGGGAAAATTTAAATATGTTTCGGCTCATCTAGGGCACAAACACGACCAAATGCCGAAAACCCAAAGTCAATTGGTTGCTTATTGGCTGAGAAAAAGGTATGACAAAATATAGAACGAAGACGAAGACGGAATTTGCATCCTAATAGCGCTTTTGTTCCACTACGTGAAAAACGCGCTAAAAATAATTAGACGCTGTTGCCAAAGGCTATGAAAACATGCTTCGTAAAAAGATTAATGTAATTTAGATATAATGTTCTCCACCGTAATAGTAAAAAAATGTTTTCAATTAAGTTATGTACAAAATATTTCTTGGGTGAAAAACAAATTACGTGCAGACTTTTATTATATTCATTAATACATTTTTGCACAACCTTAGGAGAATTTGTCAGCAAATGCTCGCATTTTTTGTCTCTAAAACAGCTTCGAGTGCGATCACAAAACCAATAAAGGCTTGAAAAAAGCTAATTTTGCTTATTAAATCATTGTTTCTTAAAAGATATCTTAAGATGCAGTATATTCCCCTGTTTCCTAAATTTTGTTTTCTATTTTATTTCCTCCCAAGTGATTGGGGTCAAAATATTCAATGATTGATGCCACATATCTCATTAGTACAATGTTTCTTTGTGGGACCCGCCTCTAGGGGGACGTGATAACCTTACAAAGGGGGGCGCGAGTATATCGAAGTGTTGAATTTAATAAAAGAAAGCAACACAAAATACATTCTGACATAATAAAGAATAAAATCAACATTTGCAATGATAGAATACACCTATACATGTATAAGTACTGCACAAACAAGGGTTTTTTAATTAATTTGACAATACTTAATTAAGAACAAGTTTAATAATTATCAGTGACACTCTGGGAATGTCATAAAATTATATACAAAATTTAATACTTATCTTGATAATTTGTACGGTCAATAAATAAAGTCGTATTGTAGCTTTATGTCAAAGTATATTATGATTGAAAATTGGGTCGCAAGTATAAAAAATTCGAGAAACAAATTCCGTTTGTTACATCCAACCATATATGAGTGAAACAAAATTTTTACCATTATTTTACAGAATGAGTTTGTAAGTGTGTGAGTGAGTATTAACGTCACGTTTTTAAGCTACTTGAGGTCTTTGGCGACTGACCTCGTAATTTTGAATCATGATCAAGTGACGAGGACGACATCTGAACTAGCACTTCCCTCTCCTAACTACTACACCAAAGGGAGGACGTTTGAGCTCTTGACAGATTTAACGTGCATCTCCCCTCCCCTACACGGCAGGCCTTTAGTGATATTGGGCTCAAACTCATGACACGCTTGTCATGATCCGATGCCTTGACCATTTGGCTACCGCGGCCACACGATGTGTTTGTAATATTCATTCATCACACAAATTTTTAAAAAATACGCGATTCCTTACATAAAAAATGGTTTTCTTCCATTTTCTCCATTTTTTATCTGGTTCCTTTTCTCAGAAATACGAAGAAAACAAATATTTTATTACGTATAGAAAACCTAATTAATGTTACAGAAATGGTATTTACACATTACGTTTATTTTATTTAAACTTCAGTATACAAAATTTATATCAACATCTATTATATACGTAGAGTTGTTTATCTAGACCCACACAATTTTTTGGGGAATGTAACGAATGTGTGCTAGATATTTATTAGAAAAATTCCAGACATTCAATGTTAATTGACTCTCCTTCCTAAATTGTGAATTTTCTTTACAGCTAGTTCTAAAAAATTTGTATTTTGTATAAATCGCAAACTGGGTTTACACGTTTAATTTTTCTTATTTTAATTAAAATTTATACCAAAAGAACACGTATAGAAATTCATATTACATAAAGCCCAAATTAGTATTTTTTTTCAATTTGAAAAACTTTTATTAACTATAATTTCGACATCAAAGTGTTTACAAAGCTAAAGCTTTATTCACTTCACAGACATTTTCCATGGTCTTTTTTTAAACGATGCTATATGAATTATTCTGGGGCCTATATTTTGAATTTACGAGTCATCAACTGCTTATTTATTAAAAAAAAGCTCAATTTCATTTTTTTATGTACTGAATATGAATCATTTATCTAATGAAAGAGAAGAATACTTAAAAAAAAGTGGGACATCGGGGGAGTTGGAGACATCAAAAGAAAATTTTCTGATATCATTAGCGGAGGAAAACTATCAAACGATGTGCATTACCCTGCAGTTAATAATGGAGAAGGAAACTAATGTAAAAATATCCTGTCCAAATATATCACTAATGACTTTAACGTTCGAAAAACCATGATATATATGAAAAAGCCATAATACATTTAAGAAAAACGTATTTTTTCGTATCATAAGTATAACCTAGTTTTAAATAATTTGTCTTATGATATTAAGATAAAATTAAAATCATATTTTAGGAACACTTACCAAATATGGCGTATGTTTGAGAAATGGCTTTCTACTTCAAATGAAAAATATTATTTAAAAATGAAGCTTCGGTCAGCAATGATGAGAAAAAAATCATTAGAATTAAATAAGAGAAAACATACATAAAAAATAATTATGGGGATTATTTTGATGTTTTTTTTTCCAAAGCACAGCTAAAAAGTTCGTAAAAATATTCATAAAACATGTGATGATTTTAAAAACCATTCTATATACTTCAAAAATCTTCATTAAAAAAATAAATTCAAGAATGCTCTTTATGCAGTTTAGTGAACATTTTTTCATGTTCTTAATTCAGTATATTGATCTGTGTTGCCCCTATTTTGAAGGGAACATAATTTCTTCTATTGAGAACTCTTATTGAAAGATTAAAGTGGACATTCCATAAATGTTTGAAATAGGAATTTCCTCCGAAAGAAAAAAAAAAAATCTTAAGGCAAATTCCATAATTTTGCTTGAAATAGAAAAACCGCTTTTCCCTATAAAAAAAGAAATCGCATATAAAACGTAGAACAAAGTTATTTTATTAAGATAATCTTTAGTTTTAACTAAAAAAATCTTATTGTTCCGATCTCTTCTATTGTACAATATCTGCTGTATATAGCTAACAACATTCGCATATGGGGCCGCTGGTAGCCTAGTGGTTAGAGCATCGGACGCCAGAGCGGAAGGCCTGGGTACGATGCCACTAAATACTCGCCGAGTACAAACGGAAAACATGCTCGTTAAATCCGTGGATCCGAATGGTGTCGCCATCTATCGTGAGCAAAATCGCGCTGTCCTCTTCAGGGGCTCAAAGCTTAGGCTAATGACAGGCGTATCTCTAGCCCGTTGCCGTGATGAATTTCGTGAGCCTCAATCAGACTACGTTAGACAGGTGACATATTCATAACTGCTCTGATATCTAAAAATAAGCTTTTATCATTGCAAAATGAGGTCGTTGCAGCCGCATGCATTTCTCAAACCCCTTTATCAGTGATCTCTTCAATAAGCCGTTACTTAGATTGTTGTCCTCGACTTGTTTTTAACTGAGGATTTAGTTCTTTAAGCTGCATTCTGCCTCACTAAACTTTAGTTTAGGAGTAGTTTTTGGAGTTTTGTTCTAAACTCTGAATTAAAATTTTCGTTAAGGGATATTTGACGAATGTTCATATTTTTACCATTTACTTTAAGATGCCCATACTTTTTGCACAGAAAACAAGGGCCTAGTTCCTAAACAGTCCTTTTTGTAACATATTTACGTTTAAAAAATAACTCACCGTCATTTTTCTGGAACTATTTATTACCACTATGATCCCCATAAACTGCACCACGCTGTCAGGAACTGCACTAAATTTCGTAGAGGTTAAAGCATTTTTAAGGAAAACAGTCTGTAGATCTTGTTTCATAAGCTGTAATCGGTTGGCTTCAAGTATTAGTTCCGCTTCTACCTAGCTGGTGGTAAATCCCTCGTTTTCCAATCTGTTGAACTGTTGATCGGAAATCTTGAGGAAGAGATACTTAATCATCTGAAATCCTAGGTATAGGTCTTCCACTTTATGATCCAGTTCTTGTAGCCTAGATGCCAGTCTTTACCCGACGTAGGAAGATGCCCACATCCTCTCCTGGTAGATACTGCGTGCCAAAAAATTCTTCTCGGAGAGGAATTACTCGTGCTCTTGTCATCAGTTCAAAATGATCTTTCCATGATTTTTTCCATGTTACTGCACCGTCAGTTGAATCTAAAAGAACATTTGAGATCAGGACTGGCCTTCGTATAGATGAGAGGGAAATATCAATCTTCTCTTAGTTGGAAGTCTTTTTTTTTCTTTGTAGGTTGTCCCCACGTCCGGATCCACTGGTTCAGTTATGATAAATTGCTATCATCCAGGATGCATAAGTATAACTTGTATCTACATTTATTCTAGCTATTTGGAGTTAAAACTGGAAGTGTGTTATTCTCTCCATCTCTTCCAAAATCTTGAATACCATTCTAACAATCAGCTAACTTAGACTGGATTAAGAAACTGGAATTGGCTTACTGCACTAGAACTGTGTAGACTGTGCTTACTTTAAAGAACTGTGTAGCCTGCCTCTACAAGCAGCGTTGTCTGGACCCATAAACCAGATGTTCTCTACGAGAGTATTCGTAGATGTGTCAGTTCAAATTACGAGAACAGGTTTCTTAAAAATTGTTATTCTTGATAAAAAATATTTACTCAACCTAGTGCAGTAAACGTAAAAATATTCTTCCATTTAAAAGCCTTTAAAGAAAAAAAATCATTCGAACCCGATCTCGTGAATACGCATATCACTCGAGCACAAAAACATCTATAACCCTTTCGTCATCTCTGCAGTTGTATATACAATATATAACACTTACCATTTGAACTTAAGATGTTTCCAACTGCAGACGACTAAATGTCAATGGTTCGGGTCCAATTGGGATTCGAGACTCGAATCCGACATCACTGCAAATGAATTGGAAAAACATTAACAAATTTTTATAAACTGTTTAACACAAATCATTCATAACTATGTTCTATTTTTGAATACTAAGAATTAGTATAAAAAAAGTGGCAGTGAAATTTGCTCATACAATCTTTAAAAATAAAAGTGAAGCGTGAGAAAAAAAAAATGAGTTACGAAACTGATTATGAGCATATTTTACGACAAAATATATAAATGATAAATTTTTAGCGACTAATTAATAATTACTTGAATCTCCTACCATTGGATGGTGGAATACAGATAACATTTCATTGCTAAAACAACTTTCGTGGGGATGAATTTCATCGACGCGCATGAGAGAGAGAATTGTGGTTTCACTAAACCAGCGTTTCTCAAACTGCGGTGCACTCCCCCTAGGTGAGCGTAATAACAGTATGTAGAGGCGCGGGTATATCGGAAACAAAAGGCCTTAAAAATATGAGTTTACTAAAACGAAGAAAAACAAATTCTGAATATTCTGACATAATAAAAAATAAATTACACATTTAAACTGATATAATACATTTTAAATGTATCAGTATTGTACAATGCATTTAATAATTAATTAAACAATACTAAGGTATGAACAAGTATACGAATTACCAGTGACCCCGTGAGCTTGCATATACAAAATTATATACATAATTTAATACGCATCTTGAAAATTTGTACGGTTTATAATTTAATTTATATCGTAGCCTTAGCGTCAAAGTATAGTATTATTGAATTCAGTGCATTGTTATTGTATGGAGGGAGACGCGATGAAAATTATGATTGAAAAAAGGATCACAAATATCGAAAGTTTGAGAAGCCCTGCACTATACCATCCAGAAAAATGGTGGTTATTGATGCTGATTGCTGTGACGTAGGTAATGATTCCGAATACCGGAGAAGTCACGAATGTTGTGCGACATTGGGGTACTCTAAATTTTCGCCAAACCGCAGTGAGTGAGTGAGAGAGTAAATATTAACGTCGCACTCTTTAGCCTACAAGAGGCTTTGGCGACGGTCCGCGTAATTTTGAACCATGGCCAAATGACGAGGATGACACCTGAGCTGGCACCCCCCTCTCCTAACTACCACACCAACGGGAGGACGTTTGAGCTCTCGACAGATTTAACGGCATCGATCCCCTACACGGCGGGTCTTCAGTGGTACTAGGATCCAACTCCTGACACGCTAGCCATGATCCGATGCCTAGACCACTTGGCTACCGCGGCCACTCACCAAACCGCAAGTCCTCTCGAGAGGGTTTATGGAAGAAAATAGAGGTGGGTGACCTCCTGTGATCTCCCTCTAAAATGTTTGAAACAGTATCACAACGTTCTGTCACCTATATGGTGCTCAAAGCTGTCTTTAACGACAGATATAAAATTCGCTGATTGTCCCGATGCATTTCCTGAACTCCGATCTCACGCCATCGATCTCATGGCATTAGAAGAGTGCTTCCTAAACTTTCAAAATTGTTGACCCAATTTTAATTCATAATTTTCATCGCCCCCCGCTCCATACAATAACAAGGCATTGTATTCTTTAATAATGCAATTTGAAGCTAAGGCTCCAATATGACTTGAATATAAACAATAAAAATTATCAAAATAAGTATTATAAATTTTGTATATACTTTTGTATATGACAAGCCTACGGTATTACTGGTCATTAATAAACTTGTTCTTAACTTACTATTGATAAACTAATCATCAAATATATTGTGCAGTACTGATATATTTCTAAGTGTATTATATAAGTGTAAATGTTTATTTTTATTATGTCAAAATGAACACATTTGGTTGCTCCTTCTGTCAGTAAATGAATAATATTTTTTTAAATCTTTTATTTCTGGCCTAACGATATGCTCATATAGAGTTACCTTGTCCTCTAATAAGGCGTTCCCCACAGTTTGAGGTGGCTGCGGTAGCCAAGTGGTCTAGGTATCGGATTATGGCTGCGTGTCATGAGTTCGATACCAGTACCACAGAAGACAGCCGTGCAGGGGAACGATGCACGTTAAATCTGACGAGAGCTAAAAGTCTTCCCGTTGGTGTGGTAGTTAGGAGAGAGGGTGCTAGTTCAGGTGTCGTCCGCGTCACTTGACCATGGTTCAAAATTACGCGGACCGTCACCAAAAACCCTCGTGTTGCTGAACAGTGCGACGTTAATATTCGCTCAAAAAACCCACAGTTTAAGAAAAGCTGCATTAGAAATAACAATATAACACATGAGTTGTACTGTGACGTTTGATTCAATAATGGTAGCGTGTTTGAAATATAATAATTTAGTTTAATTAAGTCACAGCTATTATTTACATTAATATACAATTTTGCACTATGAGATGACTTTAGAGTTCCAAAATAATTTTGTGAGGGAGGGATCTTGTTGGTGTATGTTCACTGCCAGTTTCCGCTGTCAACTCTTTTCTCTCACGGCCTTCTGCGGTCCCCGCGGTTCCGTTCTTGGCGCGTCCCCTTTCACACCCCACATCCGGTGGTGGCGAAATGCCTCCCCTCGGGTCAAAGGTTGCAGGGGCTAATTAAGACACGTCCGTCGCAGTATATTAGCGACTGCAGGTGTTTTTGCACGTGTGGTCATCATTCTTCTAAAAACTGATCCGGCCGTGGGAAGCAAGTCCCAGATGTCTCAAAGGGGGACGCACATACGTCACAGTACCAACATTTTGAAAAATGGTTCGTGGCAAGGATGAATATTGTAAACATTTGAGAGAGACCTGAAAGAAGGAGGTAGTTAAAATTGCAGGATATCTTAAGATGTAAGTGGGAGACATGTTATTATTCAATGAATTTGACAACAGTGAGTGAATCATGGCTATGCAAAGCGTGAAGAAATTGGTGGTTGACCAAGAATCCACAAATTCCTCCAAAGGTAAAAAATATTTAACAGCAGATGTTTTGTAATCGATTTTATAAAATATATATTAACAGAGCTGTAATTACTCAAATAATTTATCCAAATCCTGTGCATTTATGCGTAATAATAAATTATAATGGTAATTCAATTACATACAATATTTTGTTGAGTGATTAAACTACTATTGTATTTCTAGATTTTGATCTTTCTCTCTATATAAACATGGTAACATTCATTGAGTTCTTTATTATTTATTGATACATAAATAAGGCATACCAAACATGCATATGAACTTGTAGAATTCAAATTCATTATTTTGCTCACACAATCACTAGTTTCAAATAAAGGATTGAAAATTTGTCTGTCTTTTCAAAGAAAAATAACTTTACAAAATGTATTTTTTCTCCATTTTTCCTTATTGTTTTTCACACAGCAATTATGGGTTTCTCCGAAAAAAATAAGTTAATCTTCGTTGGAAGGAGAGAAATCTGATTTTGTTGAGTAAACGCAGAATTTCTTCGAATTCATAAAATTTATTCTCAGTGATTGTACAGTTATTATTTCGTTATTTTTAAATTGCGGTTGAAATTTAAATAATTTACAAGAAATAGATGAAGAAGGTTTTCACTACGCATAAAGTAGTAAATGTCTAACACTTGTACTTATCAGATGATTGGAAAATTAAGGTGCAGCACAAAAAGTTCAAAAACTATGAATAAATTTGTGAAGACGACGGATGTTTCATTAATATAATGAGAACAATTCTTCTCAAACTTTCAATATTCGCGACCTAATATTCAATCATAATTTTCATCGAGCACCCCTATATACAACAAAAATATATTGGATTCAATAATAATATTACTTGAAATTAAAACTGCAATACGACTTCAACCTCTTAAATGCCTCAGGCGTATCTAAACTTCTCGATCAGCCAAAACATTAATTTTCTGGACATATATATACGTCTTTTCAAAGTAGGATCATTTTTGCACACTGCTATCCATAAAATTATTCCGAAGGCTTTGAAATGCAATAAAAGGACTTTGACAGTGTTTGCGGAAGATTACCTTATTTCAGAGGATCTGCTTTTATATTTATTTCTTTTCTTCTCCCCCCCCTTCCAATACATCACATACGTGCGCCTGCGTGGAAAACAGTGGCATTGAGGAGCGAATTACGTATCTTTTAATATGCAGTTAAGTGATTAATTATAAACTGTACAAATAGTCAAGGTAAGTGTCAATACGAACCCGTAAGGTCACTGGTAATTATCGCTATTATATCGCTAAATATATTGTACTGACTGATACATTTATAAGTGTATTCATATCAGAATAAATGTGTATGTTACATTTTATTATGTCAAAATGTATTTTGTTCGTTTACTTACAGCAAATTAATAATTTTTAAAAAAATATAATCTTTTGTCATTGACTTTTCAATAGGCTTGCGCCCCCCTCGTAGAGTTATCACGAGCCCCTCCCCCAAGAAGGCGGGCCGCGATGGCCGAGTGGTCTAGACATCGGATCATGGCTAGCGTGTCATGAGTTCGATCCTAGTACCACTAAAGATCCGCCGTGTAGGGGAACGATGCACGTTAGATCTGTCGAGAGCTCAAACGTCCTCCCGTTGGTGTGGTAGTTAGGAGAGGGGGTGGTGTCGTTCGCGTCACTTGACCATGGTTCAAAATTACGCGGACCGTCGCCAAAAGCCCTCGAGTTGCTAATCAGTGCTACGTTAATATTCTCTCACTCACTCCCCCCAAGAAGGAGCGCCCCACAGTTTGAGAAACGCTGAATTAAAAAACATCATCTGAAATAATTTGTCTATAAATCAATTAAAAAACCCACAAAACGTATGAAGATTTATTGCAAAATAGTATAAAATATGATTTTTTTTACTATGTATTGATATACAAACAAAATAAAATTATTTTTGAAGTCATTAAAATGTTTGTTTTTTTGTAAATATATTTTTCAAAATAACATAGTTTGATCAAATTCATTTACCTATTTTTTTACTGAATCAATACTTGGAGCATCATGTAACTACTAGTGGATACATGATATGAATAGGGCAAAATCCCATTGTAACATCATATGGATTCATGTCTTATTCAGATGTACAGCCAGTAATATCAGCACAGAAACATTATAAGGTAGATTTTTTTTATTGGGATTGTATAAATTTACAAAGTTAAGTTGCAAAATGTCTTGGATACAAAAATTTGAAAGGTAAGAAAGTTAGAATTAAAATTACATATCTTTGTGAAATTGCTCTAAGTGTTCTATGGAACAAAACGCTTTTCCACATGCCTTTCATAAGTGCATTGACATTTTTGTGTTTCATTCTTTCATCTTCATCTTTACCCGTTGGTGTGGTGTGGTAGTTAGGAGAGTGGGTGCCAGCTCAGGTGTCGTCCGCGTCACTTGACCATGGTTCAAAATTACGCGGACCGTCGCCAAAAGCCCTCGTGTTGCTAATCAGTGCGACGTTAATATTCTCTCTCTCACTTTCCCAAGTAGATAAACCCGTATCAGAGTCACTGTCGTATTCATCAATTTCAAGCAAATAATCTCATTCAGTATCACTATCGTTGAAATCCAATGACGATACCATATTGGCAAGAAAATGTAAAAATAAACTACAAGAATAGTTACACAAACTACAGAAAGTGAAATGAAACGTGAACGAACATGCGCCTTAGTCAAAAGGAAAAATGAAATGAGCGTCGTAAGGTCACACAATTTCAGTATCCCCAGAAACCTAGGTGACACTAGAAAGCGCAGCCTGGTGCTCAATGAGATAAGTAACAACCGATTTGATTAAAAGATTAAATCTTTAAGGTATAGGATTCTATTCATGTTCCGTAGTCGCGGTGGCCAAGTGGTCTAGGCATCGGATCATGGCTAGCGTGTCATGGGTTTGATCCCAGTACCCCTAAAGATCCACCGTGTAGGGGTGCGATGCACGTTAAACCTGTCGAGAGCTCAAACGTCCTCCGTTGGTGTGGTGTGGTAGTTAGGAGAGTGGGTGCCAGCTCAGGTGTCGTCCACGTCCCTTGACCATGGTTCAAAATTACGCGAACCGTTGCCAAAAAGCCCTCGTGTTGCTTATCAGTGCGACGGTAATATTCACTCACTCACTCACTATTCATGTTCCTCTTCAACACTCTCATTTGGATGACGATTTTCGCAAACTTCATTTTTAGATAAACTCTAGTCTAAAAAGGAACATGCCTACCAGATTTCAAGTGTATAGGTTTGATAATTCAAAAACAGGAATGTATTTATCTCCAACACCCCTTAACCTCTCACCCTCTTTACGGTTGGAATTTCACAAAATCCGTTTTGTAGTGGATCTTTTCTACATGGTAAAGTCTGTCTGCTAAATTTCTTGTATATCATAGTTCACAAAAACGGGAATATTTATCTATCATGCCCCTCATAGCAACCCCTTTAAGAATCAATTTCCCCAAAGCTCTTCTTGTAGCAAATCTCTATCCTTTGAAAGGAATATGCCTGCCGAACTTCACGTCTGTAGGTCTTATTGTTCAGAAACGGTAATATATTATTCTTCAACGTCCCTTAATTCCTCGAACCCCCACCGACCCCTTAAGGGTTGATTTTCACAAAAACTCTTTTGTAGCGGATCTTTACTTCGTAAAAAGAAACTGTCTGTCAAATTTCAAATTTGTTGGTCTAACAGTTTAACAACAGTAATATTTATGTATAACGTTCTTTAACCTCACTCGACCCCCTTGGTGATTGATTTCCGTAAAAAATATGCTTAGTGAATCTCTACTCAATAACTGGCACATGCTTGCCAAATTTCAAGACTGTTCGTTTAATAGTATATAAACATAGAAATAATTACCTATAAAGACATTTAATCCCCCCGCAATGCCACTTGGGGTTTGATTTTCGTAAAAACTCTTTTGTTGCATACCTCTACTCTATGAAAGAAGCTTCCTTGCCACAATTCAAGGTTCTAAGTTTAATAGAATAAAAATGGAAATAATTAATTGTAACGCCTTCCCGCCACAGCACTTGGTTGTCGAATTTCGCTAAGCCCATTTTGTAGAGGATCTCTATTCTATGAATGGAATCTAATTAACAATTTTGAAGACTGTACGCATAAGAATTTAAAAATAAATATAATTATCTATAACGCCCCTTAACAGTGGCATAAAGTGGAATATTAGGTCCATCCTCTGATAAGTCAGGCTTTGAACCCCAAACCCGATTTAACAAAGAATTGCAATACCTTAACATCACGCTTTGGGCCCCGCGCGATTCGGGGGTGGTGGTATGTACGTTACGCCACTGCCCCTTAATCCTCCACAACGCCACTTGGGTGTTGATTTTCGCAAAAACCAATATATGGATTATTTCTACTTCATGAAAGGAAACTGCTTGCCAGATTTCAAAACTCTACGTCTAGTTGTTTAAAAGTGGAAAAAAATATCGGATACCCCCTTTGCTCCCCCGACTTGGGGTTCGATTTCAGCAAAATATGTTCTCTTAGCTTATATTTAATTTTTGAAGAAAAAAAACATGACAACCAAATTTCAAGTTTGTAGGTTTAATAGTTCTGGAGATATCGTGATGAGTGAGTGTGAGTCGCTTTTCTCCTTTATATATGTACTAGCTCTTACCCGCAGCTTCGTTTGCGTTGATGTTTTTAAATAACTGTGAAAGCCATAATAATTATCATTAGAAAGTAAAATGAACAATATAATTTTTTTATTGCCTAATTGAGATAAATTTGATGATTTAATACAGGCTATGATTTCATATGCCGCTGTACCTCTGAGGATTATTAGGAGAGTCGAAAATCACCAGCCAATATAAAACTACCATTCCTCCCATAAAATCTGTACCATCTCGAGTCCGATTTAACGCTTATATAGCTTTCTTGTGAGACAATGTACTTTCAGCCCACACTAAAAGCTTGTTACATTGTCGAAGCATCCTACCTCGAGAGCTATTTTTGCTGAAACTGCTGATGAGTGAATCTTCATGTGCAAGATTCAACGGTAATTTTAAAACGGAATATGCAGTACCACCGCCGGTCAGTAGTGTCGTGGCTATACCGTAAGAAGCCACAACAACTAATATCTTCTGGTTTTTTCTGACGGACATTAATAATAAGTTCAGCAAAAATGTTTTTCCGGTTCCTCCAGGGGCTTCGAGAAAAAAGAATGCACCACTGCCGGATTCTATTTTACGTAACACTTGAGGGGAAACAAGACTTTGTTCTGGAGTTAATTGAGGGATTAATTCTGTCACTTGATGTAGGGAATGCTATAACATTGTAGTCTAATTCTCAAGCAATTTTATTACCGAAGTCATTTCCGTCGATTCGTCGCGGACTAATCATTCCAAAGTAATGTATCTTCTTCCCAACCATTGCGAAAACCTTATTTTCAGTTATTATTAGAGTTTCATTGTAGATGTGTTCATTGAAAGTCAGTTTTGCATGTACTTGCTTCAGTCGTCACAAAATACCTTCCACCATGTACTCTTTGTACTTATTCCAAAGGGTTTGAAGATTAAAAAGCCTCAAGGTGATATAAGTATTGCGTGAAGTTCCCTAGTTTTATTCGGCGATTCCCATTGCATGGCTTCCTCCATAGTAATATCTAGTATATCTCTCTCTTCGAAGTAATATATCCGTATAAAATATCTGGTTCTATAAGTGAAAAATTCCATGCAATACATAGCCTTTTATTGGAATTATTTTTTAAAAAAATAAATAAGTTCTCAGTATAAAGATTCGATAAATCAAAATTTTTTATAAAATGGTCATTTAATATTACCATAGAGCTTTCAGTATCACACAAATTGCTAAATCTTTCTGTCTTTTCTCACTTTAAAATGTAGGAGAAAATTTGTATTAAAATTTCTGGGATAGACAAAAAAGAGAATTTTTCAGCCAACTTGGCAATATTTCTCCTTGTTCTTTACATTTAATAAATGTAACGTAATAAACGTTTAACATTTAATAAAAAAAGCAATAAAACAGTAAGTGCCTCTTGCGTATATAAACGTCTTGCTCAGCTAGTGCTTTAATTGTGCCCTTGACGTAAATTTCTTTCCGAAGTACGATTTTTTTTGTGAACTGATATCTATAAAATTATTCTGAAGGTTATGGAATGCAATAAAATGAATTTGACAGTGTGTGTGTTTTTGCGAAGTAATTTACTTGTTTTAAAGGATTTGTTTCCTTTGCTGCCCCACCCCCAATACAACACATACGCTCACCTACGTGTTAAACGGTAGCATTGGGGAGCAAATCACTTAATTTTTAATCGGCATTTAAGGGATTAATTATAAGCTGTACAAATTATCAAGATAAGTGTCAATTTTTGAATATAATTTTATATATGAGATGCCCATGATGTGTCACTAGTAATTATTAAACTTGTTCTTAACTTAGAAATGTTAAATTAATTATAAAATACATATATTGCGCAGTACTGATATATTTATAAGTGTATTTTATATTTCATTATGTCAGAATGTATTTTATTTGTTTTCTTTCAGTAAATTAATGATTTTTTAAAAATAATCTTTGGTTTTAAATTTTAAATAGGTTCGCGCCCCCCTTGTACGTTTATCACGCCCCACAGTTTGAGAAACACTTATCTATACAAATAAATAAAATTGAAGTGTCTGTTGGTAATTTCAAATTAGCCGCTTTTTACTAAATGCATTTAAAGGTATATACGGTACTTATATCAAAAAATCAATTTTTAAAATTTTTGTCTGTCTGTCTGTTTGTTTGTTCCGGCTAATCTCGGGAACTTCTGGTCCGATTTCAAAATTTTTTTCACCAATGGAAAGCTAAATTATCAACGAGTGACATAAAATATATTTCATCTCCATATTCCTAAGGGAACGGGAACTATGTGGGTAAAACGTTAACGTTGCTTACTCCCCGCCAAGTTGGCACAAAATTATGCATTGGCTCCATAATGGAAATTTTAATAAAAATTTTCTCACATTTGTAACAAATAACTGAAACATAGTGTAATTTAGCATCTTTAAAAAAAGCTATTTTTTTAATATTTTTTATTAAACTTCTAACGTTTATTACGTTGCGTTTGTTAAATGTCAAACTCAAACTTTGAGAAATATCGCCAAGTTGGCTAAGAAGTTCTCTATTCCGACAATCCCAGATATTTTAATGCAAATTTTCTCTCACTTTTTAAAGAGGGAAACGAAATAAAGTTTTAGTGAATTGCGCGTAATATTGAAAATTCTATGATAATATTAATTGACAGTTTCATAAAAAGTTTGATTTATCGAATATTTATTACTTTGAATTTTTTTAAATCTAATTATATAATATTCATATTTTGCACAAAATTTTTTATTTAAACTGAACTTAGATATTTTACATGGAGGTATTACTTTGAAGATATACTATGGTATTACTATGGAGGAGAAGCCATACAATGTCACTCGCCGAATAAAATTAGGGAGCTTTACGCAATACTTATTTCATCTTTGGTCTTTCTAATCCTCAAACCTTTTGTAATAAGTACAAAGACTACATGGCGGTAGATATTTTGCGACGAAAAACAACCAAATATGCCTTTCAATGAACACATCTACAACGAAACGCAATAAAGGTTTTCAGAATGGTTAGGAAGAAACTACATGATTTTGGAATGATTAGCCATAGACGTGTCGACGGAAATGGCTTCGATAATGAAATTGCATGAGCATTAAACTAAGATTTTATAGCATTGCAGCATCAAGTAACAGAATTTATCCCTCAATTAACTCCAGAACAAAGTCACGTTTTCCAAAAAGTGTTACGCAAAATAGAGTCTAGCAGTGGTGCACTCTTTTTTCTCGACGCCCCTGGAAGAACCGGAAAAACATTTTTGGTAAACTTATTTTTGATTGCCATCAGAAAAACCCAGAAGATATAGCAGTTGCTATGTCTTCTTCTGATATAGCCGCGACTTTACTGACCAACGGTCGTACTGCACATTCCGTTTTAAAATTATTGTTTAATCTTGCATTTGAAGATTCACTCATCTGAAATTTCAGAAAAAATATCTCTCAAGGCTGGATGCTTCCACAATGCAAGCTTTTAGTGTGGGATGAAAGTATGATGTCTCACAAGAAAGCTATAGAAGCGTTAAATCGGACTCTTCAGGATATACGAGATAGTACATATATTATAAGAGGAATGGTAGCTGTATTATATATTGGCTGGTGAATTCAAGCTTATGGGGCAAAGTTGAAAAATTCAGTCTGAAAACATATATGAGAGTGTATCTTCATAATGACGTAGATTCGGAACCTTATGCAGAGACGCAATTGAAAATCGGCTATGGATGTTTGGACGCAAATGCTGGAGGTTATATTTTACTTTCAGAGAATTTTGTAATTCAGAAGAAAATGATGTAAATCATATTGCTCAAATTTCCCGGGCTTGCAACAAAATTTAAATTCGGATCAGTGGTTGCGTGCAAGATCAATATTGGTGCCTAACAATGACATTGTCCATAAAGTCAACATCGAAAATTTAAACGACGTGCGGGGGAGGGGGAGAGTTGAAGAAATATTTATCAATGAATACAATCATGGATAAAGAACAAAGTACTTCATATCCCACGGAGTTCTTAAATTCACTTGAGCTTTCGGGTGTACCCTCACATAAACTTCAATTAAAACTAAATGTACAAGTTATGCAAAATCTCGATGCTCCTCGACTATGTAAAGCAACGAGGCTTTAGATCACAAAACTGTTGCAGAATATACTTGGTGCTAATATTTGAACATATGTTATGAAAAGGGATAGTGTTATCATACCTCGAATTCCAAGTATCCCCACTGACCTACCGTTTCAATTGAAACAAGTTCAATTTCCAGTTTTACTGTTGCTATTAACAGAGCTAACATTTCAACATTTTGGCATTTCAGCATTTCAGCATTCATGCATTTGGAAAAGCAATGTTTCACCCATCGCCAACTATATGTAGCCTGATCGGTGTGTGCAATGCCCAAATCTTCAAATATTTGCAATTGACGGAAGAACATATAGTATGGTATACAGTAGCATCTTAGAATAATATTCTGTTTTGAGTTCTTTTAAAGAGGAATTATATATTAAACGTAGATACTTTCGATTTTTAAAAATATTAATAGTTTAAGTTATTGAATGATTACGACTTTGACAATTATTTAAAGACATCAACGCGAGCGGAGCCGTGGGTAAAAGCTAGTTTATATAATATATATGTTTATGTAACGTAGTATACTATGTAAGGCTAAGATAAGGCGCTGAGAACCGTTTACTTTTCTTAAAATTCTCTAAGCAAGTAAAAGGAAAGAATTCGTACTCTTTCACATTTAATGCTTTTATTTTCACGTAATCTCTTAGTAGTCATCACGAATATAAATCAAAATAATAGCAACTTTCTAGTCAATTAACCTCCTTAAATTTTTAATTTTAATTTTTTTTTGTGAACTTATGTGCTTAAATGGTCTTTCTACTTAATTAAAAAAAAACACATCCTATGCTTCTTTTTTTCTAGGTATGGGGCATACCATTATTTGTACAGCTTTAAAGTGTTTATGTAATGTGTACAGCTTTAAAGTGTTTATGTAATGAAGATATACTTTCAACAACATAATAAGTTTAATTTACACATTCCGTTTGTTGCAGCAAGCGTATCATATGCAACTCGTTTTCATTTTCCCTTGTACATTTCAAAAGTATTTCTCTCAGTTACAATTTTAATGTACTGTTTCACCGATTGCATTTAATGCAGCTAACAAATCAACTTTTGTAACATTTTTAAACGTTATTGATCCTAAACAAGGCTCAACGGAAAATTCAAAATCACCTGTAATAGATAATTCGTTAACCCTAGAACTTCCGTCGATGTCAATTTGACACCCGGGCCTGTTTACTTTGGTCTCCGTTCCACATTTTTGCCAGAAATTTGAAAATTCTTCGTGACTTTTAAACATTTTCTATGGCAACTATACAGAAAAAGTTGTGTGGTTCTAGGTTAATTAGAAGTGATCTTCCAACTAAATATGTAGCCGAGAGGTCTGGGCATCGGATCGTGGCTAGCATGTCATGAGTTCGATACCAGTACCACTGAAGGCCTGCCGTGTAGGGGAGCGATGCACGTAATATCTGTCGAGAGCTGAAATGTCCTCCCGTTGGTGTGGTCTGTTAGTTAGGAGAGGAGGGTTCAAGCTCAGGTGTCGTCCGTGTCACTTCACCATGGTTAAAAATTACACGGACAGTCCCCAAAAACCCTCGTGTAGCTGAACAGTGGGACGTTAATATGCACTCACTCACTCCAACTAAATATACCAAGAACGTCCACTGGTGTCATTTCGGTACCAAGGCAATTTATCATTATAAAAAGCTATCGTTCAACAAAATTTAGTCCACTAAGTAGATACAATAACAAAACAAACTTCCCAAAGTTCTGTCGCACATTTTATTAACCTTGAGTGCAGTGATATTGCGTTCACAATGGAAATAAATCAATTATACTAAAATTGTTGCGTCTAAGTGTTTCGTTACATAGCATTTTCTTATCTGCTCATAAAAAAAATCATTCGGTTTTCAAACTCAATGCAGAGAAGACACCATGAAACGATGGCTCTTGGAAAAGATCCCACCCCTGATGAAATTGCTAATTTGTTACGAGAGCTTTCTGAGAATCAATTGGCTCTAATTTAGATTCCAATGAAGACGGAAGATTGAATAAAAGTGACTGCAAAAAATCTGAAGAAAGCGCAGATGTAATGGATATAGTATCTAGTAAATCCTGATACATCGCTATGGATGGTACATAATAGAAACCGCATATAATAGTAATGCTCCTGGCAGATTTGCGACTTGAAATGTTTTGCCACAAAACAGTGGTCCAACAAGCTTCTCGAAACATAATATCAACCCAAGTTTTTTATGATATAACTAGTCATAATAAATGATATTTACATGAAATAATATTAAAAAGTCTTAAAACTAAACCCTACTGAAAAATAGTCCTGCAATTATTTAGTTAAAACAATCACTAGATATATTTTATATCTCGGTGTCAAAATGACACCTTTGGACGTTTAAGAGAAATCGAAATCCCGGCCGTTCTAGTGTTAAGACATCTGGTTCTCAACGGAGAGAGGCAGCTGGATAAAAAACTTTGCAATATTCTTGTAATAACTACCGGAATCCCTTTTCCGATTTCCTAGATAAAAGTAATCTTTTTTTTCCAATCATGTTCGCTTTCGCTTTTCTCTCGTTCACGCGCTGAAATTGATTGGAAGTCTGCACGGCGGTAATTTTTAACGAATGAAAATAAAACTTTCAAGGAAAAAAAAATGTGCATGAAATTTTTTATTTTAAAAAAAATTACTTGCCTAAAGTCTTTTCAATTCAAAACTAAGAACGAATCACTGATCCGAGCACTATTTCAGACTAGATATACAATATATTTATTAATATTTTTTTAAATGTAACTCAAGATTCAACAAATTTAATGTTTTGTTATGATATCAGTCGATGGTTGTAATATTTTTCTATGAATCTTGAATTTTCTAGTATAAAATAGTTTATCTAAAGAAATAATTAAGTCTAAATAAAAAAATAGTTTTTTGTTCATTTCAATGAGAGAAAAAGGTAAAAAATTCAGTTATTGAGAACGGAGAAAGTCGTTCTTTTTAAATCTAAGCCACGAACTTTGCGAGGCGTAAGGAAGGTAAAACATATCAAATTTTACATTATTTAATTTTTTTTTTTACTTTAGTATGATGTGGATCTGAAATGTTAACCTCGTCAAATAGGCGTTAAATCCTTATTGGCTTCTATCATCGAACTTAAAGCAGGCAGAAATGGACAGTCGAACGTATTCAGATTAAAATAATTAAAATAAAATTTAAAAAAAGTATGTGCCATACAAATGGTAACGTGAATACCTTGTACGCTCAAAGTAGCGGGTTTGATCTCAGCTAGAGTCGAAAGATTTTCTGGATGCTAAAATCGGAGGCATTCATGTCATATGATTATGTAGCATGTAAAAGAACCCTTAAATATCAATTTGGTTCTGGTACTACTGGGAAATTTAAACCACGTCAATATTTAGCATTCCACGAGTACTTGAATTAAATGAATTAAAACGTCAATTTGGTAGTCGAAGCCGGCTGTATATGGGGTCATTAATGAAATGGCTCTCACACTTGGGAACTTGCTTTGTTTTTAAAGGCTTAGCAGCCAAAATACAGCCCATTAATTTTCTTAAAAAAGGAAAAGTAATGTATTTTATAAATATATATTATTACAATGCAAAATGCCGCGTGTTTACAGAACACTTCTACATATATAATTAAATTTTTGATGCTCCCTTAAGATTGCTTAAGAATTCGGATATATATTTACTCTGTATCTCTCTAGAAATTGTTTATGTAAGTAGAAATGGATTGTTATTTTCATCCGATGGAAAATACATATGAAGCTTGTTTGAAGGTAGTAAACATATATTTTTATCTTATTAAGTAGCAGTGTAGTACAACTAAATATTGAAAGATGGTTAAGAAACAAAATTGCAGAAATAATTCGATGAAAAAGTATTGATCAAGCAGTAAAAACAGGTGAAGTGAAGTAATTTATTGAATATCTAAAAATAAGTGTTCCATTTTATACGATGACGCAGAGGAGGATAAAACGTTATTTTTAGACTTTAGATCCAGAATCTTTTTCTTCTTCTTTTGAATAGAGCTCAATAGGCTGTAACTATCTACAACTATAATTATCTAAGTGTAGCTGTTTTTGGAAACTTCTAAAAAGTATATGTGGAGAAAGGAGGATGTTTGAAGACTTTGTCTTTGTTGGAACGTTTTTATAGCTTCGTATTGTTTCGGTTTCTCTCAATTGAACATAGCAAACTGGAAATTTCAGAGATTGTGTTTAAAACAATAAATGTTTCACTAAGATTTATACCGAGCACAAATCCATGAATATAACATTTTTTTTTTCTATTTTCGTAATTGAGTACTTAATTATTTTTGAGTAAATTTTTTTCCACACACACGATGTATTAGAAGAAAAATTTTAAATAATAATTAGCTTCTATCATGAGAAGCATTTATTTTCTGTATATATATATATTGATCTCATTAACTCTCTTTGTCCTTTAAAGAAAAGTTTCTCTCAAATTAAATTTGAATCTTAAAAATAAACCAATTATGTCCGAATTTATCCGCTGTTACTAATTAAAAAAATATTTATGGATGTTATGATTTTTATATAAATAATGCCAAAATAAAGATCCTTATATATGTCCAATAGTTTTTGAAATTTAAAAGAAAAATCTGGATGAGAGGGTTTTATTTTTATTAGACAAATGGACAGATTTCTATTCTATAGGTTATAGTATTATCTGATTACAGATAACCTTTTTTTATAGTTACCTTTCGTTTCAATGAAAAATGCAATACATTTCTTAATTTATTCATTCTGCTGGAAAGCTTTTACAAGAAATTTTTGAAATGATACTATTTTTTAATATATACATATATTTTTTGCAATTTTAAAAGAATTTTTTTGTTAAGAACTTTAATAAACAATTCACATTGTAAAACATAACAAAAACTTCAAAATAATATATTTGAAGTGATTTGTGAAATGTTAACGTTATGGTTTAAAACCCATGGTTTATATGAGAGACATTGTACTGATAGTACTGCATGTATTGACATTTTTCAAACAGATATTGCATACAAAATTTAAAAATAGGATTTCAAACATTTTAAGTAGTAAATGATAAAGTAGCGTGTACATAAATTATTAACTTAATAAAATATTTTCTAAGATGAAATATAAAAAGTACTTTTCAAAAGGACTCATAAGATTTGCGGAAATCAAAGCACATGAAAATTTCTTCAAAAAATTAAATTGCTCCTGCAATAACGTGCAGAAGTTTAAAATAGTTTTCGATTAATCTGTAGTTATCTTCGACATGTTTTCATCAGTCTGTAAATTTTGTTTTCAATTATTGACGATTTTTTTTCACGATGCAACAATTAATAACAATTAATGATACTTCATTTTATATATATATTACACAACCGTTATGATTTGAATTAAATATTTAACGGTAAGAATGAGTCCTATTTAAGGAGAAGATGATTTTTATATAAATCACATAAACTTCACACAGGCAGATTCAGCAGAATTGTTTTATGGCAAAACATTAAAAATAAGAAATAATCTTTTTTAATGTTTATAGATACAAATATTTAACTTGATCTCATAAGTTTGTAGAGTGCTACTGAGAATTGCTGTGCGTACCACATATGGCACGCTTACGCTAGGTTGTCGATCCCTGTTATAAGGCATGAGTTTAAAATTTGACAACGCTAATTTGTTTGGAAGCTATCAATAGCAAACGCAGCTAATGAATATAGAAATATAGAAAAGTTGTTTATTCTCCTATTAGTATAGAAAGGCTTTTGCCCAAATTATTAAAAAAACGAAGCTGGTTTCTATTCTAGGGGAGTCTAATCATTTGATTTTAACCCTAAAATATTTCAAACAGAATGTATACGAAATTATGAATATTATGTAAATTTACTACATCTTTTGAATGGAGATACAAAAAATGGCTGCATTTAGTAAAAAAAGTAAATTTTGTTTTTATCAAGACTGTTTTCGCATTCGCTATTCTTACATAGCAAAAATTAATTACTTAAATTTTGAACTACCGCATAACGCATCACTTTATTTAGAGTACGGCGCCGTACTAAAGAGTGATACCAGCTCTTGCGGATGTACTGCGTCTGCAATGGTTATAATGCCAATCCGCAGCCCATTGGATTTAAAAAAAAGATTTAGTCTCACTCTCACTTCACCCACGGAATCCAATTTCTATTTTTAGAGTGGAAAACAAGGTTTCGGCGATAAATAACAGTTCTATAATTAAAATAAAAAATCTGTGTTTGAAGGCTTTTTTGAGGACTGATAAACAGATTATCGATGCTATTGAACATTGTTGGAAATAATGCATTGAGTTAAAAGGAGACTGCGCAGATAAATAAAGATATTTTCCCAAATATTTTATTTTTTCTTTGTTGGGTCGGATAATTGTGAGATAAATAGGCAGAATGGTTTACCAAAACCCTTGCTACAACTTGTAATACAATTTAAAACATTTGTCACTATCAGAGGGTTAATCTATCCATAGTCCAATCATTCACAAAAAATGATTCAGAAAATGCTAACGAGTATTGGAGATCCTTTAAGTTCTAAGCACAGGACGCTATCCTGACTGGATATTGTTGTTGTCATGACTGGAATATGGAATGGTATCGGACACTATTTTCGGACGGATCATAATAATTTTTATGGGGTGGGGGTGATGACCATAAACAGAAGTAATGGCATTCCTAGGATGTGATCTGTCAGACCATATCGTGAAGGTTCACACAAATCCCACACCCAAATTTATAAATTGTGGTGATCGTATAGTCGAAAAATGAACATCCCTTTTCACATAGACAGTTATATATTAGACAGGCCTGTAACTAAGTAATTTTGCGTATAATTCGGCAATTTGCACTGGCCTTACGGCTAATTGTCTCGACCATACGTCACTGGATGAACTCTCAATAGCGTGAATTAGATTGGTATATTTCCCTTCCTGGCAGTCTCAAACGATATCTCTTTTATTGAATATGTCTAGGACTCTTCCTGGATGTGCAAGCGCCACAGGAGCATACTGTGGTAGAATTCGGATTTGAAACGAGCTCTGCTTCGCAATATCCTGCTGTTTCAATTAAACAATCATGTAACAAAACAACAGAAAGAAGTGAATTAGATCAGGAGGATGATTTTAATTTCGCACACTATTATTTTTATTTCTTATCGTGACAAATGTTACAAAAATATTAAGAAAAAAACAAATATCTTATGGAACTAATGAGCACATTAATCGAATAAGGAAACACAAAACAGTTTTTGCTTGCTTTTTTTTATTTTGTTTAAATTCGTAACTTAATAAAAATATTCTAAAAGTGAATAAACTTCAATTTTGAGACGTAAACAATTTCAGGAGGTTTTTAGTTAAAGCATTTCGTTTGGTTATTGCACAATTTATATCAGATAGCTGTATGTATTATTCCATAGGGAACTGAAAAAACTTTTACATAAATTATTACGATATAGAAAGAAAAATGCCTCTTGCATTACAATGTTATCAGGTTTCAAAAGAAAACCAATGAAATTAGCATCATACATAATTTTGGATTTATCATGTTTTTTCATTGTATTGCTTTTTGCCAAATGTCTGATTTTATTTAAACTATAGGAAGAAACTAATAATGTTGAATGAAAAGTATATGGTAAAAAATCAAATAACAAGTCTGCTGGACCTTTTGTGACTAAGCGAAGCATTAAAGTATACTCATTGACTACTTGTTCTAGAAGTTTAGTCCAGGAAGAGAAATAAGAATTTACACTCATGTCCATAAATTAAGGATAATTCAGAATCACACAGAAATTGAACTCTAAAATAAAAATTTCACCTGTAGAATTATCACACACATCTTGAAGAAGAATATGCAAATTACAGTAAACCACCAGAAGGCGCGGATAGTACGTCACAATGACGAGAATATAAGAGCGGGGTATATAAGGAATGGTGGCAAAGAATTAAAATTGTTCACAAGCGCTTTAAAAGCCTTTCAGTGCAATAACCGCATATTTATGGCACAAAGGAAGCTCTTGGATGATTTTTTACGTGGTAGAATTATCGGACGACTGGAATATAGACGTACCCAGCTCGAAGTACCCGAGGAACTTGGAATCGCCCAGAATGTCATCTCCAGGCTTTGGCAACGATTCCAAGATGATGGTAATGTGAGTAGATGTTACAGCACAGGTCGCCCCCGAGTTACAACGCCAAATGAGAACCGGTATATTTGTCAGTTACTATCAAAATAAACAGACGGAGCACAGCATCAGACCTATCTCGTAAGCTCTCTTCAGTTATCGGTACGACAGTTTCAAGGCAGACCGTGTACAGACGCTTAGGGCACATTGGTTTATATGCTCGTAGGCCTGTCAGATGTGTTCCCCTTACCGCAACTCACTGTCGCCTGCGATTAACCTGGAGTAGAGAACATGCATTGTGGGCACCACAACAGTGGTCTTGTGTGATGTTTTCCGACGAGTCCAGGTTTAGTTTGCAGTCTGATTCTCGCCAGACTTTCATATGGAGAGCGCCAGGTACCCGTTACCACCAAGAGAACACCATTAAACGACACCATTACGGTGGTTCGGGATGGCTCGTTTGGGGAGGAATTATTCTATAATCCAGAACTGACCTGCATGTTCAGAGTGTAACGATGACAGACCACGTCTATCGGGATGTCATTCTGGAACAACATGTACGTTTGTTTCGGAACGCCATGGGTGCTGAATTTCTGTTTATGGATGACAACGCCCGTCCTCACCGTGCAATCATTGTCCTTCAATCGGAGGATATCACCCGTATGGATTGGCCAGCATACTCACCGGACTTGAATCCAATAGAGCATGGGTTGGATATGCTTGGCCTACGAATTGCAGCCCGTCAACGCCCTCCCACCTGTCTACCGGAATTTCGGAGGGCATTCATTGCTTGATGAGTGGTGTAATATTCCCAAGATCAGATTGATAATTTGATACTCAGTATGCGTAGGTGTTGTAAGGCCTGTATTGCATCGTCCGGGAGACATAATCCGTATTAACCATCATACTAACTATGTTATACTGTTTTTTGTAAATAGGTTCTTTTTTGAAATTTGCTCCAGGGAGTAAAAATCGCATTTTTTATTAATTATGTCAAACATATATCATCTTTATTGCTCTTTACCTTTTGTTTAATAAATAGACTTTACAAATAAGTCAAATTTGTTTTGCTTTTGTCTCTTTCTTTGCCTGAACTTCATTATGCTTTATTTATGGACATGAGTGTGCTTTCCATTTTAATTTGGTTACAATAAGCGTTCACATTTCGCTTTTGTTTGCGGATGGTGAACTTTTGTTAATAAGAGTTTGACACTGTAATCTCTAAGGAAACGTTGGAATTTAGATGAGGGTAGGACACTATTTTTCTCAGTTAACAAATTAGTTGGTACTTTTTGGAAAAAAATATTGAATTTAACTAGCAGAAGTTTCTGTTTCACTTTCCGAAAGAAAAATCCACACACCTAACAAATTTCATGATCAATTACTAAGTTCACCGCCATCCGGTATAGTGGTCAGTGAAGCTGACTGCGGTGCCATAGGACTGGGTCGAATCCGGAGAAGCATGGATGTTTTGTTGTAATCCTTTCTTCTGTCTGTGTTGTTTACCCCTGTTATACGTTCGTGTGCACGGGGTTTATAAATGTTAAAAAAAATTACTAAGTTCAGATATTTACTTGCTTAATTATAGTTTTAGGTAGGAATTTCATCAGTAAGACCTTCTAAAATAAGTTGAGAAGAAAAAACTAAATATCTTACTTACTCTTCCACAATTTAGTTTCATATGAAATAATTGCACTTGGATATTTTTTTCCTTTCAATTGACGTTGAGAAAAATTAGAAAAGTGGCTATTGTTT
>BMAO01004858.1:0-20646 GCA_019973975.1 Trichonephila clavata
TTCATGCGAGCAAAAAAATACAAACAGAAAGAGATCTGAACTTATTCTCTTTTTTTAAAACTTTGTCTTACCTTCAAACTAAATGAGTTAGATAATGTTTTATTTTTCATTTGTATCTATTAAATTTTCTTTAGTAGATTTATTGATGCCATACGATTACATTTTACGGTCTAGAATTTTTTCGTTCGCAATGCAATTTAAAAGGTAGAATAATTGAAACTATTTTTGATAACCATATTAAAAATACTTTTAATTCTCTGAGCTTTTTAATAATACTTTATAGTTTTTTTATGATAAAGATAAAAAGATTCAAGATTCTTCACATTTTATAAAAATGAATTCATGATTTTCAAATCAAAAGTATGAATTAGCTACGTGACTACATTTCAAACCGCGATTCTGCAAAACTCACAATCAAAATTTTTTTGATATTTAGCGTTATTCCAATTTGAAATACAAGCATAAAATTGCTTCAAGAATATTAGTACTATAAGAAATACATTTTAATGCAATTTTTTGGTTGTAACAGAAGAAAAAAAATGACATATTTTAAAAACATTTTTTTTGTGTGGAAAATGCTTTTATTAAAATTTTTTTTACTCTATATAGCCAATTTACTTACAGAGCAGATCTAGGATTTTTGAAAAATAAATATTATTTTCAGAATTGGTATCATGGGGTTGATTCATCCCCAGGGGTCACTGAAATCGTTTGCTGATTGTAACGTGACTATCAAGTAAACAATAACAGCTAATCGTATTACACTTGTGGTTGTACACTAACGGTCGATTTTGCTGACATTCTAGTTTTATATTCTGTAAATTTTTTTAATACTCTAAATTTTAAACATAATTTATAGTATTTTGCTTTTCGTATAGGAATTGAATATATACATAGTTCTAGTTTACAGTATTAGATTTAAGCGCTTTGTTAGTAGCGTTCCGTTATACTTAAAAGTTAAATGTTAAAATGTAGAACGAGGGGGGGGGGCTTGGCGATGTCAATTTTTTGGTGACCGGAATCGATTGGCTATATTCATAAAGCTATCAATAATGCATAAAAATAAAAATTGTATTTTTTTTTCAATTAAAGGATAGACAAGATTTCATTTTGTTGCATGATAGTAGATGCCAATCCGAAAATTCCTCCAAAATACTCAGACAAGTCAAACGCGTGGGAATTTGTTGAGCTTATTGTCAGGTGTTTATGACGTCAGATGAATCGGGTCCATTGAAATAACTACAGGTGTTTTTTATATAGTTTGTCGTTGCTCTGATGCTTTAAAATGTGCATAAATCAAATCGTTTCAAAATTTCTGGTTCAAGCCCTGTAGAGAGAGATAGAAAGAGAAATATTTACGTAGCACTACAAAGCTGCACGAGAACTTTTGGCAACGTAAATCACAATTTTGAACCATGGTCAAGTGACGAGTACGACACCTGAGCACGCACCCTGTCTCCTAACTTCCCTACCACACCACGGGAGAACGTTTGACCCTCGACATATTTCATATGCATCGGTTCTCCTCTGCACGGTGGATCTTCGACCGGACCGAGATTAAACTCGTGACACACCTTCCACGAATCCAATACCTTGACCACCAGCCCCTTCAGAAAAGTCTTAGATATATAGACGCAAAATATTATTATTGTAGAAACATTTTCCATAACATGAGAATGTTTTGATAATATGTCATTTTTTCTTCATTTTTTGCCAAAAATTGTATTTAAATTATTTTTTAATATATTAATATTTTTAAGCCAATTTTATACGTATATTCTAATGTTTAATTTTCTAATTTTTAAGGCATCCGTAGTAGTCAGTCACCTTAAATCGAATTCACATATGAATTCGGTCTTTATGTCGTCTTTATGTCAGGGATCAACTTTTTAAGTTAATGTTTCGAGTATTTTTTGTATCTTCCGTTCATAACTTTTTTTTGTTGTTTTATAAGAAAATAAATTTTTGTAACATGAGTTAAACAGATGAAGGAAAGTTGATACGTAGTTTCAATGTATGGAATTTAAGCTAAACCAAAGAAAAAAAATGAATGAAATTTTAGTTTTCTTAAAAATGTTCTCATAAAAAATAACTAATAAAGAATTTTTTATGAAACCTACATCTTGTTCTAAGAACAAATCTGTTGCTAGTAAGATTATTCTTTATTAAACTTTTTCTGTCATTTTATCTTTTTAAATATTTTTTCAGTGTTTTCACATACGTTGGGTATAAAATGCACATTAATTGCACTGACATGGTGATAATGATTTTTTATGTTAATACAAGCAAAGATTTATAAGAACAAAGAATTAACAAAAAAAGAACAATTTTGTTAAAATTACCAAAATGTTCAAAACATGTTTAAAAATTTTTTTCAAGCCTTTGAAATTCATTGCTGTTTTGTCAACCGTATTTCTCTCACAGTGGACATATTATGTAGAGATTCTTCATTGTTTTTAAGATTAATATAGTTTCTTTCTTAACTATTACGAAAAGAAATAAGCAGTATGTTTTAAGTATTTTATTTTCCTTGTGGAACTTTCCTAGAGAGTTGATGATATTTTGATATCGATGCATCACAATTTTTTCTGAGTAAATATTGAGCGAGGCGCTTTTTACTGACGCTCACACACAAGATTAACTATCTTAACTTTTGTCATGTAGTAGCATATAAATCTAGTTCTAATTTTCTTAGATTGCGTTTTAACACCATTTCATGTAATTTAATATGTTAAGAAGAATTTCTTTCAAAAATTTCTTTAATCTCTTAGTTATATAAAGAAGTAAACTGCCCTTTTTTATTTTTTAAATTTTGTTTGGAATACTTTTCCTCAAATTCAATGGAATATATTTATGGTTTACTTTATTAATACGTTGAATTTTTTAAGATATTCTTTATATACTTCGTGGCTTAAGTTTTTTTGTAGCTTGATTCTAAGACTACTATTTTATATAGTGGAAAATATGTTAGATAGTTCTTGTGAAGAGCCAGTCATATTATTATAATCATATTATATGGGAAGAGTGGAATTCAGTGAAATGTTGTTTAACGACATATATGTCTCTTTGGTACTACTTGTTCGGATAATTACATTCCACAAGCATACTCAGTTACGAAGAAATCAAATATTATACAAATATATTATTTTAGGAATGTGTACAATTAATTCTGTAACCCACATACAATTCCAAGTGTAGTATGTATATAACTTTGGGAATCTTATATAACTCATAGCACATAAAGGAAATTTCTTATAAATATAAGTATTATTTATTTTCTTACTTAATTTATGATATAAATATTTAGTTACACGTTTTCTGAAGAATGAAATTCTTTTCAACTCAAGACAAACAAAAATCTTCATCACAAAAACTAAAACAAGTACGACCTCCTAAAGCAAATGCAAGGAACAATTACTTCCTTTGATTAGCATGTCTTGTAGTTTGTTGATTTATTGACAGTTATACGTTCTGGTATGTTTTATGTATACTGAACATAGGGATCATAGTCTTTGAGTTTAGGATTGGCGAAATCGAATCCAAGTTTATATTTGGTTTCGTCCAGTTGATATTCTAAAAATTAATTTATTCGAATCATATATTTAATTATCACAAATATTCTAATTAAACATGGCTATAAGGATATAATTTTTAACTGATACTTTCTTGTTTGAATTGGATAGTTTTTACTTAAACTGTATTTAAAAGAATGAAAAGAAACTAAATCCTCCACTCCTTATCTCATGATTGAAAAACATTTTTAAATATGAAAAAATATATAAATTTAAGTAATAATAAACATACTGGCCAAATGACTTGCCACCTCATCTAATTTTTGATAATTCCACTTTTTGATTTTGTATAGACTATAGAGCATTAACTCGTCACAGTATTTCTCTCGTAGTAATAAGCTTCTGATATGTCCCTACAGAATTTCAGACTATGCTTTATGAAGTGATATTTCTTGCTCTTTGACATTTGTTAAAATGTTATTCAACTCTCTTAAATGCCTTTTCAGTTCATTTCACAGATTTGGGATTACATTTCGACTTTTTATAGTAATTTGAGATGATTAAATACACCAGGGTTATTAGGTCTGACCATGAAGTTATTAGGTTATTAGGTTAGACTAGGTCTGTGCAGTTTTGCCCGATGGGGAATAGCATTGTCATCCTGATATATTCTGTCACCATCTGGAAACCAATCTTCCGATAATGGTTTAACAACATTTTCTAGATGAGATAAGCACTTATTTCTAGTTCTGTTACCCTTTATAGTGATAAGAAGATCGATCCTATTTCAACCAAATGCTCCCCAAATCATTAATCCTTTATCTCCAGCATGCACGACTGGTTATGTGCAATCTGTTTGAAGAGCTTCATGCTGTTCCCGATGAAGTCTTTGTCTGCCATCATTTGTAAAAGTGTAAAACCACGCTCATTGGTCTATACAACTTTTCTTCACATCTCTAGATCCCAGATTTTCTATTCTTTAGCCCTAGTGTAACGATACCATCGATTTAAAGTTTACAAATAGGGTTTTCATGGTAGTCGACTTCCCAGCCCGTGAAATTTAAGTTGTCTTCGTATTGCTCAGTGAAAGATCTTTGTTTCCGAGTTTAAATTGAACTCCTTTGTAATTTGCAGACTTGTCGTCAATAGCTTGCTTACCCTATTTTTCTTCATAATCTGCTTCAACGTTCTCTCATCAAGTTTTGTCATTTTCTTCTGTCTTTTTGTACTGTTTTCAGTTAAATATGTTTTACAAATCCTTATTACACTTGTGTTTGATATTTTTAATTGTTTTTTTAATTTCAGATATTTTTACGCCATTTTGTCGCATGGAATTAATCTGCTCTCTTTTAAACCCACTAAGAGCTTTTGTTGGTGTCATCATTAAACAAAAACCGTTAGTTTTATAAAATTAAAGCAATTTTAACTTTAAATAATAGAGTCGTATACTTTTAAAAGTTCTTTCTCTAAGGTATTATTCATAATTTACTTTATAATTGCAATTTACGAAGGAATAAAAATAAAAAAGAATGGAAGGTGACAAGTTATTTGGCTACTATGTTTACATACATTAACACTCTAAACATTTTTGTTACATAGGAATATATTGCCCATTATTTAAATTTAATGCGAACTTTGACTCTGCAAATTTCTATACAAATCTAACTGATTGTAATTAGTTCTTAGACCAGGGGGTGGGAAATTGTTTTGGCTCTCGGGCCACATTTTGCGACTGGAGGATATTGGAGGGCTACAGATTTTTAAAATGATTGCATTCATTATAAAAAAATGATTAATATAAGTTAAATAAAACTTTGAGGGTTTTATTCAATTTATTTATTGTGTTAATTTCATATTGTCTATAGCTGCAAATGCATTTAATTTTAGAATAAGTTTAATGAATCAAATGTACCCTATCATAATTTTCAATATATATATATATATATTTAAAATCAGAAGTGATATTTCTTTATTTAAATTGTTAGCATAGACTGCAAGATTATGTCAGCCAACTTGCCACTAAATTTAATCTTGTTGATCTTCATGCTCGAAAAACTTTACTCGCAAATCTATGACGACTAAAATATAATAAACAATTTCTCCAGAAATTTCTGCATACATTGTCATTTTACAGCTGACAAATATTTGTAAAAAAGTCAGTATTATAGCATTAAATATTTTCTTCATACTGTTGTCTGACTTCAGGTCAATAAGTTCAAGCTGCAGCTCCTCAAGTGCTGTATCAATATCAGCTGTAATGGGATAATAGAGTAATTTGAATTTAGACTCAATTTTCTTAAAATCTTAAAACTTTCTTGCGACTTCATCCTTCAAACTCTACATATGATCTATCAAAAGAAATACACTTTTAGGAACTTCGTTTTGCTAATTGTGAAACAAAATTTTAAAAAAAATCTTTGTTTGCGCAAGGGATAGAAATTTGGTTTAAAGTGGATTTTCGGACTATCTAGGAGGGCCTCATAAAAATTCCTTGTGAGCCACAAGTTGCCCAAATCTGTCTTAAACAATGATTAAAGTGAGCATTGATAAGGATTTATCGGAACTTCAATTTAATGTTATTTTTTCGTAAGCAAACAAACGAAAAGTTATGCCGATGTGCAAACATTGCAGAGTACTTCTCAATAATAGGTAATTACATTTGATAGTTAAATTCAAAAATATTTCTTCTCTGAATATTGTGATTTTAATTCAGCTTTACTTATAATTTCTAAAATTTTCTTACCTGAAATATCAAAATACTTTGCAAACTTATTAGCAGCGTCTTCAACAATTTGAGCAAAAGGGTTAAAAAACACTGTAAATGCTTTTTAATTATTTATTAAATTAAATCGATTATTTAATTCTTTGAATAAAACTAACGGTAAATTGAGGAGTTTACAGCTTTTCCTTCAGAATAATTTTAAGTTGCCATTTTTAAGTTTGGGAAATGCGAAAAATTGTCTTTCTCTTTATGATTTCCATAGAAATAGTTCAGCTTTACAAGAATTTAGAGCGCTGGCCATCGAAGCAATATGTTGATTTCTACACTTTAATTTAAAACTTTGTTCTTTCCATTTTAACGTGAAATATTTAAAAAAAATTAATTACCCTGATTTTTATTCCAATTCAACACAACTCTCATTCTTGGATGTTCGAAATTCTTTAACCCGAGGAAATAAAGTTAAAAATGTTAAAGTGCCTTTTCTTTACTCAGCGAGCCAATTCTTCTGAGTATGACAAGATCAAATTCTGTATTAGGTTCTTGTAAGAGCAATTTTAATAATATGTGTTGCATCACCCCTGTTCTTACTAAAATTTCAACTTTTGTTTCTGATACTATAGTACACAGAAATGTAATTAGTTACTAGCATAACGCTTCTTGAGGAATAATGCAGTGATAAGATGCAAATTTTAGAAATATTGGATCTTTCTTACATACCACAATTAATCCATTATATTTCCTTTCAAGGAAAGTGCACCGTCTGTTTTAATTGGGGAAAATATTTATAAAGGTATATTATACTTCTGAAATATATATTACTAGAAAAAAATAATTGTATATAATTACTTCTTAAAGAATAATTCGTAAGAATTCTTATAGAAAAGTAATGTAAAACCAACTTTATGTTAATGATTAACTACGAAGTGTCGTACACGTCGGCAGACTCGTCTAATTGCAATGAAAATAATATTCTTTCGTGAATATCATTATTAAATTGTGAATCAATTCCAGTAGTTAAAATTTCAGTTCTTTGATTATTGTTCTTAGTCATAGTT
Source organism: Trichonephila clavata (assembly GCA_019973975.1). Classification (NCBI taxonomy): domain Eukaryota; kingdom Metazoa; phylum Arthropoda; class Arachnida; order Araneae; family Nephilidae; genus Trichonephila; species Trichonephila clavata. The sequence continues at coordinate 7,290 of BMAO01004858.1, forward strand.
GGCTGGTAATTTTTACTTTTATAATTTTGCTTTTTTTTTGTAGCCGTGAAAAGTGCTTCTGCAGATAACATATACTTTATAATTTCATTCTTCTACAAAATGGTTTCATTTTTTTTTATTACTATGAATGTGTTATTCTAAGAGAATTAATAGATTGTTGGAGAATTAATAATTGAAAAATTTTGAATTTCGGAATCTTTTCAAAACTTTTTATTTAAATTTTATAAATAATGTTAGGGCCTTTCCTAGTTACATTTCTTATCAATTGCTGCATAAGAATTACACAATATTTTGCTGTTTTTCTGTATAATAATAATAAAAAAATTGATGTCCTTTTCACGATGCATTAAAATTTCTTTTTTTCTCTCTTATTTCTTATGACAGCTACTTAACATAAAAAAAAAAAATGTTTCGAAAATCGTAAATATAAACAATTTAATGCTCATTTTTCCTTTTGCAAAAAAAAATTATTGTAAATAGTTTAATGTAAATGTGTATTTCGAAAGTATACTGTGAAAAATTCATCGATTTTAGTATAATGTGTTTAATAATAATAATTAAAAGCGTAATGCAAAAATACATTTTTAAATTTATCAACACTTTTATTGTATTACTAGCTGGCATACCCGTTCTTCGCACGGATGAATTGAAAAATTAAACAATACAGATTGCAGGATAAATAAGTTCTTTTGATGTGTTAATTTTACGTGAATGGCAAATTAAGCAAACAAACAAAGCATTTTGTATTTCTCATCCGAACAAAAAAATTCATACTTGTTAAAGTTTAAGTCTGTAAATCTAATAGCTGATAAAAGGATTTTTTTATTTGTAACTCCTCCGTAACTCCCTTGTTAGTAGAGTTTTGAAAACACCTTCCTAAGCTGATCTCTGCTCAGCAAAAGTAATATATTGTTACAAATTTTGTGTAACGAATGCTTAAAATAGCGTAAATAATTTATATCTGGATGTGTAATATGTTAATATTGCTTTTCTGTTGTATTTATTTTTCGTTAAATTTGTAATATTCACAAACAACGCCGTTCCTTACATTACAACAGCGCTTCAATGGAAACGTAGCGAAATGTTGGGGATAGAGCCAAGTTGACATCATTTTTGGCGACCATGTTGGCAACATGGTGATTGATTGAACGGTGTCGAAGTTGATATGCTGTAGTACCACCTGGTGGTGAGCTGCAACAAAGAGGATAGCACAGAAAAACCTTCTTTACCAAAAAATACATATTTATACCAATTTTCATAGCGATCGGTTGAACGTTGTTAGAGTCATATTATACAAGCATTCATTTATGTACCTAACCAAAACCCTTAAATTTCTCTGTGTTTGGCAACAATGTTGGAAAATTGGATATTTATTGAATGGTTCAGAAGTTGATATGCTGCAGTGCCGCCTGAGGGGGAGCTGAAACAAAAAGGATAGCACAAAAAACTTCTACAAAAAAAATACATATACATGCAAATTTTCATAAGAATCGGTTGAATGGTGTTGCAGTGATGCGATTTGATATATACAAACATCCATTTTTTATATATAGATATTTCAAAGAAGTATTATGTTATTAAAAAAAGTTATTATGTGTGTGTTGCATACAGTATTAGAAAGTACTATTCTTTTGGAAAGCTATCTCTTTGATCTACGGATGCGCTTTATATCAGCCGCGCGTTCTACGTATAATGGAAAAACATATTTAATTTTCAATTTTCTCTCGGTGTGTACGTATATTATGAAGGTTAGTAAATCATATTGATTATTCTCTTCCTGCCTTATATCATGCTCAATGTATGCCGGAAAACATTGCATTTCACTTTATTTGCTTTATTTAATAAGAGTAAAGCTACTCTGAAATGTGCATTAATTTTTAGGTTACTCATATTCTCGTTGTATTATGAGTTTCACGTCCTGTATTTGTATATATCTATATGTTGTTGTTGCTAATGCCACCTGTCTGGCGTAGTCAGGTCGAGGCCCACGAAATTCATCATGGTATCGGGATATATTGCACGCCTGTTGTTAGCCGTAGCTTTGAGCACCATGCAGGTGACAGTATGATTTGGCTCGATTCCACCCCATTTTTGAGAGGAACACCCTGTGAGTGGTCTCCCACCTCTCTTCCCCTTTCATCAACCTCACGAGAGAACTTGAAGCTCGACGGCTGTTTAGAGTATCCCCCTCCCTGCAGCGAAGGCAGTATACATTTCAAACATCCATGCCTTCTCAGGGATTCGAACCCAGGCCCTAACCGGACATACAGCTAGTCAGCGAAAATATACGAGTAGATGAGTGAGTGAATTTTAAAGTTGCACTGTTCAGCTCCACGAAGACGTTTGGCCACGGACTTCGTAGTTTTGAACCATATTCAAGTGACGAGGACAACACCTGAGCTGGAGCCCCTCCTCTCCTAACTACCACACTAACCAACTTAAGAACGTTTGAGCTCAGGACAGAATTAACGTACATTGCTCCCCTACACGGTGAGTATACAGCTGGACTAGGCTCTCTCTCTTGACACGCCGGCCACGAGTCCGTTACTTTGGCTACCATGGCCACTAAAATACGAATAGATCTTCCTCTCTGTATTTAAAACTTAAGAAGCTTCCAGAATATTTTACGGATTCATTTGATCTATTTATTGAAAGCCATTTAACCAATTTTTGTGGATTAAGAAAATATTTCATCAACTGACTGTAAAATGTGATGGCGTGGAATTTTTTAAGATCCAAAGTTGCAATTAATTTACCATTCCGATTTGGTGAGTACTTAAAAATAAATAAGGGTGGAGCAAAATGTCTTTGAAGGCTCATGGCGAAATGAATTAAAAAACAACCTGCCCTAGAAAATCGCGAAATAAAACTTTTCCCATACCCTCACATCCTGCACACCCCCTTAAAATACGTACGTCTTAAATTAATTTCCATTAAATTGTTTTTATTTTACCTTTTTTTTACTTCATATTTACTCATTTTTCACGAATTTGATATTTAAATATATGTATTAAAGAACAAATCAGTTTTTTGTAGTACTTCAGCATCTCGTTTTCTGCAACCTATAATACGAAATTATTATTTTCCCTTCTCCCGAAGAATTTTCGTTTATATTTTCGGATCACTTCACATAATTTAAATGTTAGTTATTAAAATGTGGGCAAAAGACTTACCGTGGGTCTGTTGCTGGATCAAAAGGTTGTCTATCTTTACTCCACAGGATTGTGATGGGAACTTCGCCAAATGCTTCGCAATACAGGTTGGCACTTTCACCTTTTTTCAGGGTTTGAGCAATAAATTTTCCTTTGAAATAAGCGGCCACTGAAATTAAAGAAGATATATTAGATTACATTATTTGATTAAATGCATGTGTGATTACGATGAATAAAGTGAAATTAGCTGAGTAATCTCAAAAAAGTGATATATATATATATATTCTTAGAAGAGCCATTACAGAAAATACGAAATAAGAAAAATGAATCTGAAAAGCTATGATATTTTTTAATGTGAACCAGCTTAGTAATATTTAAGCTAATGATAATATTTTATGTAGCTAATACAGATAATTTTCAAGTTTTATAATAATATATTTTTTAAGTCTGCTGATTCTCAAAGAGTACTACTATTTTTTGAAATAAAGGAATGAAGCAAAATTCATTATTCAAAGCTCTGAATCACAGAAACCTTATAACGCGATACATTATTTTTACCTGTTAAACATTTCCATTTAAGTATGCTAGAAACCTTTATCACTGAATCTGTATTTTAATTGTAGAAAGATTAACAATACTATACTGGTATTATTAAATATAGAAAGCTTCATTTCATCTCTAATTTCTTTCTAAAATAGTAGCTCATTCATATGCCTGTTTTAGTGTTAATAAAGTTTTAAATGATTCTTCGTTTATAAACTGGAAAGAGTTCAGCTGATATTAATCACAATTGGGTTCTAATTCTTTTAGCCATAATTTAATGATAAAATAGTTATAAATTCTTCGTTTTATTTGAATTTTATATATAAGACCTGTCTTAGTCAGCAATGTATATAATAATGTAGCATACATATGTATTTATATAATTTTAAATTCCATTATTTTTATAATATTTAATTTATCCTTTCTATAATATTATGTTTAGTTTATATTACAGTTTCAGTTTTTCCCCCCAGTTTTGATGATTATTGATTATTTATCTATCTATAGTACAGAATATTAATTATACACATATGTATATATATATATATATTATAAATGATTGATTCACATCTAAAATATTTGAAAATCAGAAGATATAGCTTCAATCACACATTAATGAAATGTGCATTGTTTGATGTATTCTACCTAAAATTACTAATGTATTTGAACCTTAATTTACTTTAATGTTAGTGTTAATGAATGAAATAAAATAAAAATGTGAGCATTAAGCAAAAATTAAAAAAATATATATATACTGGCTCTGAGTGTTAAATTTTTTTTTGAGCTCAGAGCTTGGTGAAACGACAATTCATTATTATTATTCACGAATATTAAACCACCGTAATTAAATGTTAGATTAAAAGGGAAATTTAAGGAAGGCAATTTAAAAAATAAAAATTATAAAAATAAAATGCCATCAAAAAATTATTTGAATTTCCAAGAAACTACGAGTAGAAGAAACCTGAATTATTCTAAGCTTTTATCTAAACCTAATTCCTTTTTACTTTTTATAGGGACTCATCATTCTTTCATCTTTTAATGCGACCCATGGGATTTCATGCACGTTATAATCTTTTTTAAAATGCATGAAGTAATTTTCCCTCATAATATATTAATTTGTATTTATTCTTAAATGTGAATAAAATATATTTTAAAAATGTTTTTACTCCTTATTTTACCTAGGATTTAAATACTTTTTGCACAATTTCTAATTCTGTTAATGATATCTGCAGAATTAAAACGATATATTTTTCCTTTGTTCTTTTGGAATATATACGTGAAATCTGCTATATTTTCAATTACTTTACACTTTACGTTTACTATTCATAATAGCGAAATGATTACACAAGATAAAAAAAAATTATATAACACTCCCAATTGGATGTTACGGTTACAGAACTTTCAAACATAATAAACATTAGAAGGAAATCTTATTTACTTATGTGTGTTTACATTTTTCCTATATAAATTTTTTTTTTTGGTTTTCTTCCACAAGTTAAATATTTATTTATCATTATTATTATTTATTCCTAAAATTTCACATACACACAGTTAAAGTTACATAGATAGACTATAAAATATGAAAAATATGTTTTCTCAATTCCAGTTACAGATCTTTTACTGTGACATTCTGTTTTAAGCTTAGAATTTATCCAGAAAAAAATAAATATTCCAAAAAGTTTTCGCTTTAAATCTTTTTAAGGATTTATGTCAAAAATTCAACGCTCTTTCTCTTCTTTCATTTTTGAAATAAGGATCTTTAAATGCACAAACATTAATGCATGTTCCTATTGCAATTTCATGATATGGTTTTGAATGTTTACATAACGCTTTTTCTTTTTTAGAAAAATGATATTATGTTTTACGTACATAAAATATTACATTATTTTTAAATGATATAATTACTCACTAGTCATATCTTGAAGTCATAAAAATTTTTGTTCTGGTAGTTATCTTTATTAGGACGAGGGGATTTCAAAAACAAATTTCTAACAAAGAAATGCTTTTTCTCAGACATTTTACTATACAAACTCATTTCATTATAAAATTGTTTGTTAATTTGATAATTTTCTCCAAGCCCTGAATAGATAAGTCAAACTTTAAAAAAAAGTTTCTTAAAGAAACTGTAAGAAACCAATGCCAATTTCAAAAAATCATAAGAAAAAGTTCTATTTTTAATTTATTGTTTCTTCGACTTTAAAGAAAAATTAAAAAATAAATTACATTTAATTTTTAATGCAAACTTTAGAGATACATTATTCTAAGAAAAGAGCAAGAAAATGCAATATGGAATTCAAAAATTTAGTTAAATTCCTATTCTTATTGATTACCGAGTTTTGGTTTTACCATAAATCGTTCGCGAGGAAAAATAAAAGAATTAAAATAAAATTCAGTACAGAGGTCTCACACGGAAAATAATAGAATTTTAACTATTGAAATTTGAATTAAAATAGTAAATTGTCATGTTTAAAATTATTAAAACCATATCCAGAAAACCTCCCCCCCCTTTTGGGGGGGGGAGGGGGTGTATGAAATTAGACTGTTTGGGCTTAATTTTGAAAAATAAAACCTAAATCTTGAAAGTTAAGGAAAATATTTTTTTCACAAAAAATTTCCCAAGAAGTACGTATTTAAAAGAAATAAACTTTCTTCTTTTTGCGACGTTTTACTATGTATGAATGCCATATTCAATAGCATACCAAGTCAAAAACTTTTTGTCATCAAAATTTAAGAGTTGACACCTGGAACGCGTGTAATATGCACAAAAAATTGTGTATTGAAGTAGAGATGAATAGAATGTTTTTTATAGACAAGTAAACATATAAAATTAAACATTAATGTTGAATACATACATTTTTGAACAAAATTTATGATGCGCCTTATACTCACCATGCACTGTAAGTTCTACCACTTTGCTAAGTCCTGATCCAATACCATTTGTGGCCTGACAGAGGTAAAATCCGGCATCGTTCTGTTCGGCTTCACGGATCATTAGAGATCCGTTTTCCAATGCATGGATGTGAGAATTACTAATGATTGTCTTGTAGTCCCTTGGACCCATTTCTGGAATAGAGTCAGAAATTGAGTTTACTAATGGGACATAAACTGTGCACGAGTTGATCGAGTTAAATTAATTGTTAAGTTATTAGTGAATGCCAAAGACCAGAAAATTAGTCTGCTTACGGAGATCTTTTATTCAATATGTAAATGTCAATTACTTTATGATTTGCATCGATTCCTTTGAAGATAGCATTAAAATAAAGTAGACATTAATTATTAGTTATCGTTTTGCACGCTTCTAGCTTTAGATAATTAGCAATTTAAGTTTAGAGGAACCTGGGAGCCATTTCAATGTAGATAAAAAGAAATAAGTTTGAAATGTAGGAAAGTTTATCTCATACATAGCTCATTTAATAAACATGCACGTGAATTTAATTATCAATTTTACTTATGCAGCGGTAGTTTGAAAAATAATGGAGGTAGGTTTAACCTTTAATTATACATTATCTATGTTACCATTAGAGTTCAAAAGCCGAGAATGGGCAGATTATCTAGTTAATCTGCAAAATGACTGATTAGTTCCATATAAGTGCGGAATCAGTAGTTTTCTGCATTTTAACTAGGTAATATTCACATTAGCAGTATTCGTATTGTTAAAGTTTAAAGTTTTGTTTCTCTCATTTCCTTTCTGTTAGGAATTTTCAGAGAGCGTTGACTCATTCCAGAATAATTTATCCTAAGAATTTAGAAACAGAGGGGCAGAGACAGTAAATATGTTCCATAAATGACTACTTGAATTAATTTACAATAAATTTAGTTACGACGACCAGCGTCTTCAAGAAACAAATAGAATGTTCAAAGTTTTAGTATTACAAAGTATAGCTACACATGGCAGAGCTTCAGTTGATTGATGATGTATTCTAACAACTAATTTGTTGATTGATTGCTAGTATTAACGTGATTTTTTAGATACCGAAAAATAAATAAATAGCATTATGCCAATTTTTTTAATTGCAATAATATTTTAAATTATTGGATTCTTTATATTATAGTTTTTCAATTGTTTTTTGTTGTTGTTGTCATGTCCTTCCCGAAGGGAAGGAATGAAAGGTGCCAGAGCTTGAGATAGGTTGGACTTCTACAGGATAGATGGTGACACTACCTATCTCCACAATTTAGGCATGACACTGGAGGGGGAGGGAAATATTCTCCAGCCCCTTGCCCCCTGGCATCTGTTGCGAAGACCCACAAGACTTCCGAACCGTCTGATTTTAATGAGCACGTACTCCGTGTGTACTCGGAGGGTATTTGGTGAAATCGGGCATCGAACCCAGGCCTTCCAGTCTGGAGTACAATGCTCTAACCACTAGTCTACCTACGGCTCAAATTCAATTTATTAATGATAAAATTTATGAATTAATGTGTTGATTGTTCAATTGTATTAACTTGATTTTTAAAGTATCAAAAAATAAATAAACATTTAATTTAAGCGTACATAAACTTTGCTGTGGATCTTATTTTCACTTTAATGAGTTTCTAGTATGTTATGTGCAGATTAACTAGTCTCTGATAGGTAATATGCAGATGATTTAAGTAATTCGCAGATTGTTTTGGTGATTTGAGAAATGAAACTATTTTCAACCCTTTAACAGATCCCTCTAGTTAATGTGTAGACTTCCTAGCTAATCTGCAGATCATTTTATTTCTGCACTTAAGTGGTGATATATATATTTATCAGAGAAATTTGTGTATTAGAATACATACAGTTACATTTATTGATTTTTCTATTCAATAATTGTTTAAAAATAACTCATAAAATAACCTATAACTGTTTAAAAATTAAATTTATAAATTTATATATATAAGAAAAAATTATTAATCCTTGCTTATAGCATTATAGACATATATAAAAAAATCCCCCGAAAGTTCTTGAAAATAAAGAATGAACCTAAAGGAATCCATAGCACAAGAGAAAAAAAGTGCATTTCATTTCTAAAGATTGATTGAAACTGCACTTACTGCTACGTATTTCTAAAATTGACCAAATACATTTTCAAAATGATCGTAACTTTAATAGAGTTTATATCATCAGTATTTTTTTTAGGACGAACTTACATCAAAATTGCTTTACTGTGCTACTCTGTGACTGGTTTATAAAAATAGCTACGTATAAACAGGAAATATTTCTCGGAAAACTTATTTACTGTGTTTTCAAGTATCTACAGCCAGATTGTAATAAAACAGGAATTAAATTATAATTTTATTTATTGAAAATGAGATTGATTATATACGAATTACTTGGAACAGTCGGAATGAAATTTGGAAATATTTGATGATATATAAACATAATGCATAGATAACTTCTTAAACATGTAATTGACGTAAAATACACTAATAAAACGGCAAACTACGTTTTAAAACTGAAGAATCAACATTTTACCACAGAATACTTCTAACGCTTTGGTGAAACATATAAATTTTGTAACTTTATCTTAAGAAAAATAATATGTTAAATATAAACCTAAACAAAATTTAAAAAAAACTTGAATAAATAAATAAATAAATAGAGTAAAATAAGTTCTGCTCCTATCTCAAATAATGATTTATCTACAAAATATGTATCATTTATACAAACAATTGAACTTATTTAAATTAAACAACACATAAGACATTTCTGTTGGAAATGTATTAATATGATTTCTTGTCTTGAAAAATGGCTACTTGAAATTTTGCAATTAATACATCAACGCCAATGTATTAAATAAATATGTCATATTTGGGGTCAAAACGAAACTTGGTATTTTGTTTCCATTAATTCTTAGCTGTCCAGCTTAAAGAATCAAAGATTCTTGAAATGATAAAGAATCGAATCTAGTGAAAAATGAGATTTAATATTCCATCAATATTCTCTCTTCTAATACTTCGCAGACTCAAGAATTCGCGCTTCATGCTTTTGTACAAATGCGATTCATTAATAATTTTGATACCGTGTCTAGAAGATTTATTGTAGTAACTGCCAAGTTCCTCATTTTTAGAGGTTAATGAATGTTCAACACATCGATAGGTGGGATTCAGAAGTTTTAATGGTGTTTAAAGAATTCGGTGAAATAATACTTACTTACAAAAGTGTAGCATTGTGACTTGCATCTTTAATTATATTTTAGCAGGAAAAAAATACATGTAAATATTGCTTTCATTATTAAATTTACGTTAAAGGGACATGGGGAATGATTTATAAAAATCCAATACTTTGATATGACAGCTTTCACAAGTGTTTGGGTTGCCTCCATGTATATACATTATGTAAAATAGTTTTTGTGCTCAAGTACCACAAACCCTGACTATTTAATTTTTAAAAAAAAATTTTTAAATTTATGTAGACTTTTTAAATTTTACTTATTTTACACAAATTAACGTACATACATGAAATTTAATTTTCAAGTGTGCGTCGAACTATTTGTAATAAAATTTGGTATGAGTTTTATGTTGATAAGATTGAAATTCGTAAAATACCTTTTATACGAATACTTATTGAAAAGAGTTTTACTGAATATCTCTATTTCTTAAAAAACGAATATTGCATTAATTAAAAATTGAATAACAAGTTCCGTTTCATGTATTACTAAAAATAGTCAGAAAAAATACCAAAAAATTTGGTGTTGAAGTAAAAAAAAGCCTTAGCATTTTAAATAGATAATAATTAAATATTCTTCTCAAGACACATATCATTTAAAATTTTAATTTTCTATTAAAATATCAATAAAACTGAACGAAAAACTTTTCATAACTTTGGAATTTTTTTAACTTGGAACTTTCGAGTTTTGTACGATAATAGAAATCCATGTGAAGAATAATTTGGTTCACAAATACTTATTCGATTTTTTTGACTGATTTTATCAATTGAATCATACTTTTCCCTTTAATAATACTTCTGAAATAATAAAGTCAATCATAAGCTAAATGAGCAAGTAGATATTTTTCTGAAATTAGCTAGTGAAATATCGATACATAAATTTAAGAATTTTATTTGGCTAATAACGCGAAAATTTTCTTCTGATATTAGATTCAAAAATTTGTATAAGAAACACTCCTTATAAATGAAGAACATTTTTCAATAACTTATTTAAACTCTCACCTAGAAGTAAAGCAAAATTTAAAAAAAATCATAAAAAAGAAAATAGTAAAATAGTATAATGCATTCAAAAACTTTCAAAACTTATATTTTCAATCCATTTACTCTGAGTTAATATCAAGTAACAACTAATAATGGTATTTAGCGATACTTGTTCATTAGGAGCTATTGGAAATTAAAATGATCAATCTCTTCGCTGCTTTTATCGAAGGACGTCCTTATATAAGATTAAAATATAGTATATTTTGTGTCATACTTGCATAGGCAATTGAGGGAAATGAAAGGAGATTTTCTGAAAGGATAAAATCAAATAAAGAGCATATAATTCAACTTACAAAATGCACTAACAATAAAAAGAATATACTCTTGCATTCTCTTGTACTAAAAGAAAAATAATATCCAACTGTATATATACTACTTTAAACTTACTTAAGTTGTCAATGTTTTCTTCTGTTGCCGAGAAAAGTCCAGGCTTCCTTCTTATGTCGTTTTGTTGAAATTCAAAAAAACCGAATTAGAACCCTTAATCATACCATTGCAATAAGAAACGCTACTGTACACTAGAACTGTATTGCGATTCATATATGAAGGAAAAGAATTGTTATTAATTGTAACCTTCTTGTGAGGAAGAGATATCTGCCTATGGGATTAAGAGAAAGGCAATTAAAAAGAATAATTTCAAAATATTTCTACAAACGGGACATAATTCTCGTAAAATTAGAAAAAGGCTTAATTTTGGTCAAATGATCTTAGATTCAAAATAAAATTACTTTTCTACACATAACTAGCCAAAAAATTGATTACTGATAAATGAGTACTGAGTAGGGTAGTAATAGTACAATGCACATTGGAACTTTTCACAGTCCTAGCTCCTCATCCAGATTCATTGAATAGGCCGGATCCAAGCTATTTTAGATCTACCTTATCATAAACTACATTTCCGACATGGGCTTCCTTTTTAAACTTTATCCTGAAGAAACCGTTACATGTACCTGATGTTTTTCCTTGTAACTATTCCTTAGGTGGTGTTTTGTCATCGAAAAAAATATTTTTTAAAAATGCTAAATTTGTATTTTTTTTAAAATGAAAATTATTTCAACCTTTTCCCATAAAAAGGCTTAAGCACGAGAGGTAATCAGAAAAAAAGGTTGGAAGCCGAAGCATTTGAAACTACATATTGTGGAGAAATTTTGTTCAACCAGAGCGGAGAAAAATAGCAGTACTTGTCATACAGAAGGTGTGCGGATAGGTAGGGAAAGTTCCCAGACGGTTCAGTACGATTGAAAAGGCAAGAAGATTATAAAGTTGTTTTCGTTCGGAAGTGCGAGCAATCATTCGATTTTTATGGGCAAAGAATGTGTCCACAACTGACATTCACAATCAAATCGTGGAAGTTTATGAAGAAGAAGCAATGAGCAGACAACATGTAATGAAATAGTGTCGCTCTTTTAAATCAGGCACACAGGATGTCAAAAACCACTAATGGCAGGAGCGGCCGGTCAAGTTCCTCAGCGACAGAAATAGATAAGGCACGAGTTGAAAAATGATTTAAAATATTAAAAATGATTCAATATTTCCTGTATCTGAGGTTGAAGAAGCACTTATTTTGCTGACGGGGTTTTCTTCAGACAGTGCTGTGAAAACATCTGTCAAGACCTGACTCAATAGACGAGGACTAATTTCTACTAAGATGGGTAACAAGTTGGTTCAGTATTCTGATGAATGCCTAAATAGACTTGGTATGTCGAAAATGATAGGCACGTATGGTTTTTAATTCTCTTTTGTATTTTCTGTCTATTGTTAATAAATATTTCTTTATTCAACTTGTAACCTTTTTTTATCACCACTCGTACCTAAACCTCATTCCGCTTGTGGCAGTACTTAACGTAAACATTATTTTTTAAGTTTTTTCCCCTTCAGTTAACATCATTCCCGCATAATTAGGTTTGAAATTCTAAAAGGAAAAAAAAATTCCCTTTATTGTACAACTAATTAAAAAATAATTATATCTTTTGAAAATAAAGATCAGACTCAAATTCTAATAGTGATTCCACGAAAAACTTTTTTTTAGGAATTACAGAATTTAAAATTTTAGTAATAAAAATTTTGTGTAGCTTATAAAGAAAATTAAGACTTACCGTCTGATTTTCCCACCATATTCTTGGTTGTGGAAAGCCATCAGCTTGGCAATCAATAACCACATTTTGGCCAACTACGATTGATTTATCAGATGGAGGTATTTTCCACTGTGGTGGTACTGAATAATAAAAAATATACAACAATTCTTAACATTAAAAATATTTTGTTTTCTCTTGACCTCTTCAAGAATCAAAAGTTGAAAACACGGAACAAGAGAAAAATAATAAATCTGTATAACAAAATTGAAAGCATTTATTTGAGACAGAAGTGTCAATTGCTTTGAAATCAAATCTAAGCAACCAAAAACTTTTTCAGCCAATTAAATGTTACAATAGAGTAATTGTAACTGATGAAAACTAAAATGTGAAGTAAGCATTAATTTGACTACGGC
>BMAO01004859.1:0-43675 GCA_019973975.1 Trichonephila clavata
CTCGTAGCAAGCTAATAACTTTTTTTATTCCTTGTTTTGTTGAAAATATACACTCTTCGTTGAGTCGACATTTTCTAAAATTTTGTAACCCTGTTGAATAAACGGTTCTGCCACGTTTATCGGTTTTTGAGGATTAGAATAAAGATCAGAGATAACCAGAACAGTTCTAATATATTATTCTTTCACTTAATTTTTAACAATCCAGGGAAGGAAATGAACCCTTCTGTTAAGTACAGGAGTAAAAGCACGTAGAAAAGATACTAAATATTTTAATTATAATAAATTAACTTACTCTTAAAACGCTTTGAATATCTACGGTCTAAAATTACCTTAATTCCGTTCTTAGCTATTCGACCTCTGGTCGCATTAATCTAATCCAACTTATTGACTAAATCGTCAATTAGCAATCTTTAATTATTCATCAATTAATCGTTGAGCAACTCTCGACTACTTTCCTCTAACCATTAATTACCATCTCCTAACCACTAACCCGCGTACTTAAAAGTTAATGCTTAAATACCATCCTTCATTTACATAAACCGTGTCTTTCTGGAGAAAGTTTTTCAATAGAACAACATTTAAAAGAATATTTTTCCCCAAGAGGATTAGTAAAGGCTCACGGATAGACCCGTTATAACCTCAATTAAACTGAGGCCTCTGTCAAATTTTCAACATCATTCGATATTCTGATTGAACTGGTTCTAAAGACTCAAGTTCTTCAGTTTCTTGTTCTTGTCCATGCATTTCTATGAGCTCATCGATTGTCATCTCCTGATTGTGGCAGTCCACAATTCCGAACGTCCTCACTATCCACTCTAAATTTATCTGTCTGGCAAAATCGAACTTCTTCAATCACATTACCAATTTTATAAAACTCTGGCAATGATTCTGAATGAGTTTTTAAGAGGTAGCGTAAGTCGAGGTATTAAATTACTGCATTTAATTTTTCTCGTCTAAATTGTCCAATCTCGAATATTTTCACAAATTCGATTTAATAATTAAAAATCCATATTCAGGAGATACTCAATTAATCACTGGCAAAAATATCAAGTCATCTTATAACGGGATTATTATTTCCAGTGATTATCTGAGGGGATTTTTGAGATATTAAAACTCAGTTGAATATATCATTCAAAAGCTCTTTATTATTTCATATCCTGCATTCTGCAGAAGCCGATCGTTGACCCACGATCAACCAACCTACTTCTCTTCACACATCATAGTAATCAAACCGTAGTAGAGAAAAAAAATAACAGTTTATCGTTTGTTTCTATTATATTTGTGAAAATATTGAGATAATTCATTAACTAATAAACTACATTTTTATCAAAAAAAATTACTTTATATCTTCATATTTCAAAAAGATTTCTTTAAAAGTAATATATGTTAAAAAATTAAGTCTTAATAAGAGTACAATAGTTATTCTCAAAAATTTCTTCTTTTATTCGTTTGATTTATAAACTATTTCAGCATATATAAATTATCTTCAGGTTAGTTTGAAAAACTCATTTGCAAATAATTTTAAGTATTTAATTATAGGCATTATAAATCTTCCAAAAAATAACTAAATTCTATTGAATTTATCAAAGTTTAGGAAAAATAGTTTGATAATTATAACTCTTAGAAAGGATTCGAGTATAATAATTGCTTGTAAGTCCATAAATAAGTGTTTAATGTGCTTAAATATGCGTTATTATTAAAAATATTCACATTTCATGTGTTTTAACCATCTAATGCTGTTAAAGCCGTGAAAAATGTTAATTCAAATAAAAGATCGTACATAAAATTTGATTTCTTCCAAAAATTAACGTAAATGATTTTAAAATTTAAGTTTTGCATTTAACTACTATATTCTCTAAAATCCATATATTCTTAAATTTAAATTTACAGAAGAAAGGCATGAAATGAAAAACTACTTTTCTATAACTACGTAGATAAATTTCTTATTTAAATGTATTATATAGGGTGGATTTATGGATGTTTTCGTAAAGGAAGTTGAAAATTCTCGAACACACAAAATTATCTATAAATCGTGTGAAATTTAGCACGCAAAATCATCTTAAACTTCCTTACGGAATCTTAGAGGTTTCACGAGAGATTCTAATGGGGAACTACTTAGGAACTTCTCAAACTTTCAATGTTTGCTACTCATTTTCAATCATAATTTTCATCAGCCCCTTCCATACAATAACAATGTATTGGATAAAATAAGAATAAACATTGACGCGCGGTAATACTGCCATGCGACTTTAATCGTAAACCGTACAAATTATCAAGATACATATTAAATTTTGCATTTGTCACTTTTAAGTAGTATATATTTTATGAAAGTTTCAGAAAATTAATATTTTCTTAAATAATATTTTGTTTCAACTTCTGGATATACTCGTGTGTCCCCCCCACATAGGGTTGTCGCCCCTTAGGAGGGCACGTCCCACAGTTTGAGAATCACTGACTTAGGACTATATAAATCTATAGCAAGTCAAGTTTTTGAATTCTTGTTATACATTCTAAAAAAAAATATCCATAACAAGTGTGATACGAAAATGAGTTTTTTAAAAAATAATTTTGTGAAAGGAAAAATTTGATATCTTTCCAAAAAATGTTTTATATGGACCAAATTATCTCATCAGGGTAATTTCTTACTATAAGTAATAAACTGATAATTTCGTTAAGTTATTTGACGTATAAAATTTGTTAAATACTATATTGTTTACTAATGTGACCATTTTTAATTATTGACTTATGAATTAGATAGAATTTTAGTTTCGTTTATAATTAAATAGAACGAAAGAAAAGAAGCTTAACACAAAATTTAAAATCTCTCTCTTAAGAAATTCTGGTTTTTTTAAGTCAAAACATAAGAAAAGTAGTTTCAAATGTTCAAACAATTTATTTCATATGTTTAGGTTCCACCCAAACCATTTTTTCTACTAAAAGAAACTTAAAAGCTAAAACCTTAATGCATAATTTTTAGAATTAAAAGATTTGGAGTTCAATACATTTACATCTTTTTCTTTTAAAGTATAATAAAAGTTTATTTAATATATACTTTTCGAATATTTCTACATATGTAGATATTTAAATGTTTTCATTATCTTTTAGACACACAGTATCTGTTACTTTAGCTGTTTAATAAAATATTTGTTTGAAATTAAGGAAAAATTAAGAAATTAGAAATCGAATGGGATATATGTTTCACATTCGTGACAAAATAGCTATTGCCTAAGCACACAAAATTTAGCCGAATTATTTAATTTTCCGTTTTACGAATTATCGTAGAAAGTTCCTTTCTTTGTACTTGCCCCTAGTTATTCAAGAAGTGTAACGATCAGTTACTTCACTTTGTCCGCATATAGACATCGCTAAAGCGTAATACATGCAATCAGGTTAAACGGTAGACTAGTCAACCGTTTAAAAACACCCTGAATCTCTCAGATGACGTAATAAAACAAAAGCTCGTTGAACTTTGAGTGCATGACATTTTGAAAATTATCTGTGTTCAATATGATCTTTTTTTTTTATCTGTGTGATAAAATAATTTTTATAAAAACAAAAACACTAAAAACATGGCTCCTTGTGAACAACACATTCGCTTTTAAGCTGTTTTCTCCAAACGATTTTTTCCTTTGCTAAAAATTTGGTTATATACTAGTATACCTATATAATGTAGTAAGAGGATAATTGGTGATTAAAAACTATTATTTTTTCTGTTTAATAATCTATTTTTATATTTTTTCATTTGTTCTTTTTTTTTTTATCTGTGTCATGAAACATTTTTTTACAAACACAAATACTTATCATGGTTCCGAAAGAATAACGTGTTCGTTTTTAAGCTACACGTTTTTTCCAAGCGATTTTTTCTTTACTGAAAATTTGGTTATTTTCTCGTATACCAATATATAGTGAGCTAAGACATTCTAATAAAAATATTGATAATTAAAGAATATTATTTTATCCTTTTTAATAATTTAACTATACTCTTCATGATTTTGTATCTATGAGATGAAACGATTTTTATAAAAGTACTACTCCCCTTGCGAATAGTATTCGCTTTTATTTATTTCCAAACGATTTTTTCTTTACTGAAAATTTGGTTATATAATCCATAGAGGGAATAGTGGATTATTGACAATGTATAGTGGAAGGATATATTTTCAATTAAAAATTGGCATTTAATAATTATTTCTTTATTTTGTTTAATAATTTGTTCTTGAGATTGATGATTATAAAATATCATAATTATATTGGTTAATAAAACGACTTTTTATTTTGAAAACGTGCGAGGTATTTTAATTAACTGGAATAGTGCGATTTCATCCACATTTATTATAATTATGGCGCAAAATATTTATCCTTTCATACATCAATACATTTAGTTGGAGTGGTGTGAAAGTCTTAAGACAAACAGTTGCCTCAATTTGTTGAAATTAGTTAGAAATATTATTTAGTTTATTTTTACAATTATTTTCATCAAAGACAGTGGTTTCCAAACGTACTGCACCCATGGATCCTTTTTTATACCAAAAATTTGGACACGAATCCCCAATGTATAATAGAAAAATTGCAAATTTAACTTTGAGTCCCGAAAATGGTAAATAAAAACTAAACTGAGATTGATAAATATTATATAATAAGATTATTGAATAAAAACCGACTTTAACAAAATTATGACTTGTGTTAGTAAATTTATGTAGAAGAATAACAATTGTATTTAAAATATTTTAGTAATGTACTTTATCTTCATTACGATACAAGGAATAATAATGTTTTCTGTTCAAAACTGAAGGAAATTGGTTGTGTTCGCTTAACATCTCGGTATCATGACTAAAATTAAATTAAACTGTTCACTAGAGGAATGACTCTTTTATACTGAAATATTTTAGACAAGTATTTGTATGCATTGGTGAGATTCCATTCCTATTTAAACCTGCATAGATGGCCGCACCCGAGATCAGCCCGATTTCCACCGTGCGATGCTTCTCATTATTTATATTTTATGCACCCATTAGTACTATTTTACTCTAAAAGTTGTTTAACGTTTCAAAATTATAATAAATGTATTTTAGCTTTCATAGTAATGGAAATGGTTCACAAATACAGTGATACCTCGACTTACACTACCCCGACTTACTCGAACCCGGAGTTACGCGATTTTCAATTCTCCTCGATTCTTTTGTTTGAGCATTACACAACGTTTGGAAAAAACTGTCTTTTTTTATCGCTAAAGCTCAGGCGGAATCAATATCAGAGATTGATGAAATTGGTAATGTGATTGAAGAAGTTATCGATCTTGCCAGGTATATAAATTTAGAAGTGGACTATGATGACATTCAAGAACTGTTGGATTCCCACAATTAGGAGCCGACAATTGATGAGCTCATAGAAACACATAAGCTACAGCAAGACATTGAAGAACTTGAGTCTTTAAATCCAGTTCAATCAAAAGATCTAATGACGGTCGGGAATTTGACGGAAGACTTTAGTTTAATTGAAGAGCTTATTTTATCAACAAAACAAAGAATAAAATATTATTAACATGGTACTAGGAAATTTGGCGGTAGGAAAGAAAACTTTGAACCGACAGACTACTTAGATTTTATTAACCCTTCTACATTAAAATAACTGCCATTTGTATATTTGTGTTACCTAAGATTTTAATAAACATTTTTTTCTTAATTATTAATTTCCTTCACTCCGGACCCAACTAAAAATTATATATATGTATTTATATGTGAAATTATACCCCGGCTTATGTGGTTATCACTCAGCCCCACCTATCGCGTAAGTTTGTGGTATTGCTGTATTGTGTATTTTATGTCAAACCTTTCGCAGACCGCTAACATTTTCCACCCTCCTCAAATTAATTTTAATACACCACGGACCCTCTCAGTAGTCACAAAGACCTCAAGCGTGCCGAAGGAGCCACTTTGGGAACCTATGGTCTAATATGAGAGAACACAACATAATCTTGGTATGCTTTTTCAAGTATCTCATAATTAATATAATTTTTTGTTATAGTATACATATTTATTTTTATCGTACTTTTTCATACATACCTTCGTTCTTGGAAAGGTTTAGAGTTAGGAAAGTCAATTGCACACACACCAGGTTAAATATCCCTTTTGTCACTTAATCCCTGTTCTAATTTGTGAGATATATCTCCAACATTATCAAGTTGTTGGGATCCCCGGCAACGAGAGAGACGTCCAAAAATCCAAGCAAGGAGCCCAAACGTCTCAACCGGAAGTCTCCCTGACCCTCAGAAGAGCAAAGAGCATTATATCTACATACATTGACAAATGTACTCTCGTGACCCAAAAATCCAAGAGCTTTGGAAAGCTATGGGAAACCCTAGCCATTGTGGGTCCTATCCCGAGGCACCGGGAGAGAGCCGAGGCATTTGGCCGCTTTCGCCTAACCATCGAACATGCCTTTTTGGGAATATATCTGCACTGGTTTGGCCTAGCTGCTGACGAGGCCTGTCCGCTCTGCGGCTATGCCAGAATGGATGGCGGTCATCTGCTCCATTACACTAGACTTGATGAGTACCCGACTCAAGACGTCGTCAGTCGGTACTGGGAGACTCAGTGTCAAATGGTCAAAAAGCCAAGCACGGGCGTTGGATAAATAAATAAATACCTTTCGAGCTGTTCATGCAAGATAAAATTTAAAATATGCTGTATCCTTTCAATTCAAAACTTTATTCTATAAGTTTTACAATTTTTCACTTTAACGTAAGTATTATATTCTCTAAGAAAACTGACTCTTTCAAATGGAACTGAATAGTTTAATAACATTGATAAGAACCAGATATTATTCCATTCTTTACAAAATAGCATTTCTTCTTAAATCAACTCAAGATGTAAATTTATTCTTTAATTATATACCTTTTTCAGAATTTTCTGTCTCGATCTAATTCTGCCAATTTACGTAAATTATATTTTCTATTATGGCTGTAAAAAGCATGTTGCATAAACTTCAACCGGAAGGTAACGAGTTGTAAGATGTATAAACCGTAAAAAGATTTCTCAATTCACTATGCAATAATTTATTTACTAATACTTTACAGTTTCCTCTATTCATTTCTGTTATCCGTACCTTCAAGGAAATTAATTAAAATAAATGTAATTACTGATTCATGAAAATAATTTAAGTGATTACTTATATGTTGCATGACTACTTAACTCACAGTGTAAGCAGATACTCCTTGATTCTCATGAAAAAATTTCCGCTCATTTTTTTATTATTATTTTTATGTAGTTTCTATTAATTTGTTTTTAATTTTAGATTCTTATGCTTTTTTTCTTACATTTGTCAGAATACAAGAATCAACTTTTTAAGTTGGAAAAGAAAAACTTTATATCGTCAGTTTTTCGATATGGATTACATATCAAAAGTCTATTGCAATAAAAAGATTAAAAGTTATAATTTTTATGAATATTTGTTTGCTTACTTTACGATGAAATAAGTTGAAAATTTGACCTGTTAGCATAACATATGACTACCTTCTGTCGTCTCTCATATGTTTTAGTTCTTAGATAAAAGGAAAAAAAGAGAGAATATTTATATTTAAGCAAAAATTTGATTTTTTGAAAATAAAGTTCATACATGCACATATAATATTATAAATTATTATTTAAAATTTTAAAGGAATAAAATTTTATTTGCATTTGATAGGTGTCAATTGCACTAAATGCTGTAAAAAACTAATTTAATAAGAGATGATATAATATAATTATCTTTAGAAACAAAAGGGAAATTACTGCCCGTGGGCTAGATATGGTACACTTAGATATTCTATCCAGTCCACCACAGATTTTGAAAAAATAACAAAGGAATTATTAGTGTCAATGCTTTAAAAAATGTGTTTAAAGGCGTTTTTCATCTTCCACCCGAATGAATAAATACCAGTAGAAATTTGAATATATTTTGCATATGTAATAAAGTTTTGAGAACTTACAAAGAAAAAGTTTTAAATTTGGGTATGCCCAAAAAACGCATCTTAATCAATTTACTTAGAAAATTATCCTATATACCGTAATACAAAATGATTAAAAATTTTGAACAACAGTTATCGGCCATCCTGTCAAAGAATAAATTTCTCGGGTATCCAACTAGAAAATCCATAAATACTTAATATTTAACAATTAATTTAATTTCAATATTGTAATTTTATCTACTAGCATACCCTAGATCACTTGCAAGCTCATAAAGATATTTAAAATGCAGCCAGTACACACACACATCGACTCTAGCTATTCAATGAGGAGTACTCAATACCATCTACCAACATCAAATGGCTTCGTATTCACCATAAATATGCCCACCCCTGAGAGCCTACGCCAAGCTACCCAGACCTCAATAAATAAGAAAATTTCCTTCTATAGCTATCCAAACAAACAAGGAAATCCAAGACCTATGAACTGTATACCATCATGACACAGATTTGAGGTCTTACAAGGTCTGTCGCCAACATTCCTTGCTTTTGCAGTGCGAAACGTATAAAATCAAATCAACGGACTTGAGGATTCACATAGCCCAGGTACCCGGAAATACGTCGATTATTCCTCAAGGAGTGTGGACTTTAAGAGAACAATATAATCCTGAAGTTTAGAGTGTAATGAGTGTGGAAACTAGAGAATTCGACTCATGATTCCTGAGTAAACACACAGAATAACAGAAAGAGGCGTCGAATCTAAATGTTGGAAACTTAAGTTAGAGGTCACAAGATAACTGATGTTATAATAATTATTTAGCCATAAGATTTTGATTAAGAAAACTGTGTGTGAGATACAGACTTGTATAATATATTTGTTTATACAAAATTATATAAAATTATACAAAAAATAAGTTTCAAATTTAATAATGTTATTTGGATCCTACAGCATCTCAAAGCTCACTGACATCGGGGGATGAGGTACATGTCAAAACAGCCTTCAACATATGTATATATATATATATATATATCACTATTCATTATCCAATATTCTTTAACATTCATAAGAAAATTTCAAATGCAGTTTAGGTTGACATTTACTTAAGATATCCGACTACTTGCGATAACTTTTTTTTAAATGGAAATATGAGGATTTTTGTGTTGTTTTTAAATTTATTTAGTACATTCTAAGAAAAATATGCTGAAATTAAGAAGATAAAAAGAAATTATTATTACTAAAATGGCAAAAATGAGTAAAAATTGACAAAAAATAACATAAACGCGGTCCAAAATTTTATGAACGAATTTTTGATTTTTCAATTCTGATGTGTTGCTATGTTATTAATTTTTAAATGACCTTCCTGATAAGAGATATTTTAACTTTTAACTAGAGCACTTTATCTTAGTTATTATATGAAATTGCTTAAAAAAACAATGATTATATTCACATAAGGGACTGTAAATTTTGTAATAAAACAGTGATTGATAAATTTGAAAGTTAAAACATTTCTTCTATTATACAGAACATACACAAAACATTTCAGTTAATTAATCTCAAAACTTTTTTAGTAATCACTGCCCCGTTGAGCATTAAAAAAACACATTTCGAGTAAAACACGTTTAAAAGTAAGACATCTTGCTTAATGTAATGGCATCCGCTTTTACTAAAACACTTGTAAATTCTGTTCTAGTGAATCGAAAATAATAAGCTTAGTATTTTTATAAAGCTAATAAGATGGCCTATAAAATAAAATTATAAAAAGAATTTGACAATTTTTGGCAAAATTCACAATTTTAGGGTAGTCGGATACCTTAACAAGACAAACGCAATTTTTGCTGCCTAATGTTAATCATAATTCAAGTATTTTGTGATTAAAAATACACAATAAAAAGACTGTGAAAAAACAAAACGCATTTTGAAATAAACCTGTTATGAAATTCTTTAATTCGCTCTAATTAGATAATAGATGCATCTCCGTATGACCTTATTAGATTATAGATAAATTAGAGTACTACCATATCAGATTTTAGGGAAAATATATGTGACCTTATTAGTTTATAAAAAATCCCATCCATTGTAACATTCAGACATACAAAAAATATATCACTATTCCAGACTAACAGTAAACATTATTAAAAAAGCATTTCAATACGAAATAGGTTGATGTTAAACTATAAATTTTATTCAAATACCAAGGTTAAAGATAAAAGATTTAATACCAGGAAAAAAACTATTTATATTTCAGTGTGTCAGCACTTTTTTTTCACATTTTTAGGTATATTACTCTTGATATTAGTACTTAATCTTATAGTATAGTCAGTATCACTTCAGTCTTACGGAATTTTTTGTAATACCATACGTGCATTTCCTTTATAAGCATTTCAAAATCTTAAGTAATCCCCTCAGATGTAGTGTCGATTGAAAAAACTTATGATGCATACTTGAAAATATATTATTTTGGGAAAGGGTTGACTTTTTTATAAATTAAAAAAATCAAGAAGCTTTACTGAGAGACAGATTGAATGTAATTTCCACGGATTTCTAAAATTTCATAAACCAAACGCGGTAGGAAACAATTTGATTTTGGTAAATCAAAAAAAAAAAAATTGTTCACTATTTGTATGCAAGATATAAATCTGTATTTATGTATGTAAATCTTCAGAGGATTTATTAAGATTAGAATGAAAGTTGTGGATACAAAGCTATATTTTTTATTCAATTCATATTGTAATTGTTTATTTTCCTGTTGTAAAAATCATGTTTAATTTAGGTACGAATCAACACTATGATTTTTTAAAAAATTCTGTCAGAATTTGATAAAAGAAAATACTAAAATCAACTTCGAAAAAAGATAAGATAATAATTCGAAAAAAATATTATTTTGAAATCAGTAAAAAGTTTCGAAAAAATGACGTAACTGATATGCAATAAGTAAAACATTTAGGTATATAACTTTACTTAAAACTCCCGAAAATGATTTTTTCCCAGCTAATCCTAACATGAAATTTATAAAAATATATTCCTTTTTCTGAAGTCACACAGGAACAACGTGACGTAAGATAGTGGAGATATCACTGTGTGATACCAGAGAGAGAGCAAAATACTGAAACATGTGAGAGATGACAAATATCTCATTCCAATGATGATTTTGCATAAATCCTCATGTACCAACTACTGTATTTCGACTTTAAGGAAGAGGAGTAAAAATCAATCGCATAAAAAAGCAATTTTTTATTGATATGCTGTAGATTTTGTATCAAATCACTTGCACGAATGATTTAAGTAATTCAAATTTCTCACTTATAATTAATGGAAATTTGAAAATCATCTCAAGATTTTTGGAATTTAATACTTGACCTTTTAAATATCTTCATTAAATTTCTAATAAGTTTTAATACATATATACATATGAAGCATCGGGCAAAAATTAATAAATCCCAACACCAACAAGAAATAATGCAAAATAAATGAAGCTTGTGAGGCAAGTTTACACTTCTGAGAGATGACGTCTAATCAAATTTCGAGCTAAACCAGAATAAGAATGCCACTACTATAAACATGATAATCGCATTTCCTTTAATATGAGATGTAAAGTACGAGAGCTACTCATCTAAGGATTAACGGTTTTGAACTAGATTTAAATCATGAATACCTTTAAGGAGACGAAGAAGGCAGTATCTGTAACTAACTGAAACCAAACGATGTCGTGTAATATAAATACGAAAAGGGGGGTTCCCTTTTCGCAATATTGCGAAAGAACTCTACAAGGATGTATCATGTGCATTGCTCTTAGAAGTTGTAGTCATGGGAAAGTACTGTCTTAAAAAAACTATAATTCGACTACACGCACAGGATACTGCAGTATTCACGGCCGTATGACTGCGGTGAATAATACTGTGCCTTCAGTAGAAATTCGAACTTCTGTTAGCACCAGAATGATACAGCAAGCTGAAACAAATAGATTACTTAAGGTAAAGATACTCCTCCCAGTCAGTACGGTGGATATGACTCCCGGCTTGTAACCGAGGGGGTTCGGGTTCGAATCCCGAATAAGATATAGGATGTATTTTCGGGAGAAGAAGTCGAACTTTTGCCTGAAATGGATTCTCGTCTCGAATGGAAAGCAACGCCCCCCTTCTGTTCTATGATGAGTCATTAGTAATAAAAAGTCTATATTCTCTTCAGTGTTTGTATTGTATGTTTCTGTTCCTCCAACTCTCGTCTTTTGTATATATCCCAGGATAAAACGAGAACAACAACAAGATAAAGATACCAGCCAGATGCCCTGTAGCTTTCATGCCACTAAATCCCAAATCACAGCCATCTGCTACTTCAGTAGCGTCAAACCAGAGGTCATTGGAGGGTGGAATGGAGTTATATATGTTACACAGAAAAATACTTTGTCTAAATTTAATTCCTCCTTTCATTCTCCATTGGTATGTGTGTGCAGTTTCCTTTTCTTCTCTTTCTTTCATAAGGCTATTCATAAAGTATATAGTTTCAATGTACTATAAATCAAGAACAATGCAAGATATTATATGTCCCCAATAATAGAATTGCATGGGATTATTTAAAGTATTGTTAGAGACAGTCGCAAATGTTCTATGTGGGAACCCTGAGTCACACAACATACATTGAGCCAGTAATCTATTTTCATCCAAATGCGTGTTTCGATATTTGAATCAAGACCTTTGATAGCGGTTGTGGTACGCTGGAAAGGTAGGGATGAATGCCTTGTCCTTTGTGTACCCTACTGGAAAAAATCACAAAATGTTAAGTCCGGACTTATGGAGGGCCATTGGAAAAGTGGTATGCTGTAGTCCGTGACTAGTCCAATCAACCGCTGAGGAAGATGTTCATCGATATATACTTGCTCGTTGACCTACCAGCTTGGTAGTGCACCATCCAAATGGAGAATGAAGTTGTCAATGTTGTCCTGCAACTGTAGCATCAACCATAGAGTTAATATATCCAAAAAAGGGGCTTCTGTGACCATGCCGGTTTATCCATTGGGCGCTTGAGGCAGGGAATGGGGCCGGGCCTCAGAAGGGCCTGAAAGGGCCCGGATAAGCTTGACTTAACCATATTTTCTGGTTATAAATTTTGATCCGCTAGTGCCAAGGGGGTCTGTAGATCTTTTGCGCCCAGGGTCGAAATGAGCTTAAATCAGCACTGTTCCGTGCCATTTTGTTAAATTTCAAAACACAAAATCTTTTCCACCGCAAACACCTCTTTTTTTGGCCATCTAGTCTACTGTCACGCATTCTATTGACTACGCACTTCTGTCAGGGGTGAGACACAAACTTTAGGAGTAAATTTACCTTTACGGTTCGCTAAGATAGAGCTTGCCTTTGATTGTTACTGTTTTACAGCACCTGTAAAGTGTATATTTTTTATGAATCACCCTGTATATATATGTATATATAATAAAGAGACTCATTAGCATCAGGCTTTAAAAAATTTGAATTTCTATCTCGCCTAACATATTCTATTACAATCTATACTAAAAAATGCAACCATTGATTATAATTGTAAAAATCTCTGAGCAGTGTATTTTTATTCAACAGAATAACTTTTTTAAAGTATTTAAATTTTCGGAATAAATGTTACTGTTTTAAATTTGAACATGCAATACCTTATTTATGATCTATTAGACTGAATTAATGACATAATATATGTGTATTATTGATTCGTCAAACTTCCACACACACAAAATATTACTTAGCCATTGCAGAATTTTCAGAAAGGTAAAATAGGTAATGGAATAATACTTAAAAACATAATGAAACATGACACATATTTTTTTATTTAAGAAAAATGAAATTGTAGATATAAGTTACGAAATTCTGATTACAATACTATCGTATTTTGAAAAAATAAAGTCACGTTATTATTTTTACGTAAGGTATTAAAGCAGAACATTGTGTGATACTTTATTTTGGCAGTGCTTATTATCTTGGTAACAATAGTAAGCATCTGTGCCATCTTCCAGTAATGACAGAAGCTTATCGTTCGATTTATCTTTTTTTTTTAACAAAGTAAAGTTTTCATAGAATGATAAAAGGTACTGAGAAAGCAGATGGTTACGTCGGAATTGGAATTTAATATTAAATAATAGAAATGTTATTGTGTGACTGTGGTACTCAATCTTACTGTAAAATTTAGAATTCTTCACAATAAAGGAAAATGATAGAAATTCGGAAAATTTTTTAGATAAAAAAAAGTTGTTGTAATGCCAATAATATTGTTTCACGATTTATAAAGATCAATCTATTTTAATTTTATTCATATATCTTTTTGGTCAATCAAGCATTTTCCGTATACAATGTATTCAACATTATATCTTCTATATTCTCGTGTCAAATGGATTATCTAATTTTGTAATATTATATGAAATAACTACGTATTTTTTTGAGAATTTATTTAATGTTTAAGGTGTAATGTCATAAGCTCGTATTTGTGATGTTATTTTGCTAAACTGTATTATTAATGGAGTATTTTTCTAACTAAAAATGTGCATGTTCAAATTTTAGTGCTTAGATTTTAACATTTTAAAAAGGTAGTTTTCAATTATTAACTAATAAATTAATTATAATAATAAATTTATGAATTTTTTATTTAATAAAACACAAGCCCTTTAATTAAAGGCACATGCAAGAGTATATGATAACTGATAAGCGTTAATACATAAATTTATCTTTTGAAGTTAAGTTTTTCAGAAGTGTATGAATTTTAATATCCAATGCAAATTATTTTTTCCCTAAGTATAATAGGATATGTATATATATATATTTCACAAACGCATTGATATATATGTACTATATTACTCATGAAGTTATAAATAAATATGAAGATGAGAAAAACTATTTTTTGTAATCGGAAAAAGATTAACCGCGTCATATGTAGATAACTCTATTTAAATGTTTATTTAATTATAACTCACAGACATAGAAGTGACGCAACCAGCTAAGCTGATGAAGCTTATGTGACTCTAATTAATCTTAATGCAATCTTATTTTTTTCGAATCTATTAGATTTTTACTTTATGTAGGTATTAATACATTTTAAGTTAAATTAAAATCAATAATGCGTATTTTTATACATATTCTGTTATTAAATTCGTTTCAGAAACCATAAAAAAAGTTCTTTGTCTCGAGGAAATTGAAAGTATAATAAAGAACTAAACTTGGTAATTCGTTTTTCCTAGAATCCCACCATTGTTGCTATCAGTATCTGATTCTGAGTAATTTTTAGATAACATTGTTAATCAAGATATACAAATTGATAAAAAAAATCTAATAAATATATAAAGAAAACAAAGTTTATTATTGATAAGGTAAAGTCACTGTAAATACATGACATAAAAGCAAAAATGTTAAATAATATTTATGTATTTAAAATTTGTGAATTTCAAACGACTGAAATAATATTGATAAGCAAAAATGGAAATAAAATTGAAAAACAAAGAATTCAAAAAATTTAATTCATCCTAAAAACAATATCACTTCTAGGATTTATGCTACTATTTTCTCATTATGACAATATTTTTTTCAAGAAAAAAACGAATATTCAGGAGTTTGGATTCAACGAGAAATTTTACATTATTTCTCTTTCTTTCGATGTCAAATGACTAAATATGCATAAGTATTTTTTTTAAAGTTTTAGTTCAGTTCGTGAATTAAAATTAGACAAAAAAAAAATTTTAATATCAAAGATGTAAAAGTTTGGAAGTTTTTTTCAAATGGAAGATATAGAATTTATATATGAATAATAATGTGTAATTCATTGACTTATAAAATTCCAAAAATCAATAATTAAAATTGAAAATCTAAATTGCTTTATAATAATGCATTCATTAATAAAAATCTAAACCCTATTTTTATGGCTTTAAACTTTACAAATAATATAACTGATGCTGAAATAACGAAAATAGATATTTTAGTTAAATATTTTCGAGAAATTTATCATATGGTATTCATAATTTAGATAGCACCCAGTGAATAAAAAGATTGGTTATAGAAATACAATATGCATCCAATTTTTGTGATTAAAAATATGACATCAGTACCAACTCAGTACTAGAAAAGCATAAAGAATTGAAAAAAGAGTAAACTATAGCATCTCATGGAATTATTGTAGGGTTAAATAATTACCTCCAGAAATAGTCCGTATTATCTAAAATAGCGGTCTTCAACTTTTCACGTTCTAAGTCCAAATTAATAAATATACAATGCTCCGCGGGCCACATCAATAAATTCAGTGATCCGCGAGCCACATCAATAAATTCACAATGATCCGCGAGCCACATCAATAAATTCACAATGAGCCGCGAGCCACACGACAGTCAAAATCACATTGTAGCAGGAAATTTGTATAAAAAAGGGA
Source organism: Trichonephila clavata (assembly GCA_019973975.1). Classification (NCBI taxonomy): domain Eukaryota; kingdom Metazoa; phylum Arthropoda; class Arachnida; order Araneae; family Nephilidae; genus Trichonephila; species Trichonephila clavata. The sequence goes on from BMAO01004859.1 coordinate 16,326, forward strand.
GGTTTGCTTGACATGACTACAACTAATTCTAAAAGAAAAGATGGTATATATATATATCAGTTTCAAAAAGTTAAATGGAAAAGACGAACTAAAATACTTTGCTAACCTTCTATTCGAAAAATTTGGAGATTTTATGCATAGTCAGATTTTTTTTATATATTTCAAATGATTTAAAATACAGTGAAATATTTTAAATATCAAGAATAACAGAAAAAAATGGTGATTTTTACAACTAAAGGCAGACACAAGCCGTTTTTTTTAATTGCATCAAACTCAAATGACGGGCTCCTAAAATGCCTTTAGCGGGTCATTCGTGGCGCACGCGCAACGGGTTGAAGACTCCTAATCTAAAAGAAGGTAGATAGGAAAAATAAAAACATCTATAATGCTATACAATACCATGTTTTGTAATGCCTTTGAATGAGGAAAGTTAAAAGTCAGTTATAAATGTTTGATTTTTCATAAATATAAAAAACCTTAGAGACTCAAAAAAATACAAATTCAATTAATTCGTATAAATAATTTTCAACTTACCCACTACCAGCAGCATTTGTTGCTCGTATGCTATGAATCCGAAGTCTGTCTGCAATTATTTCCAGCGATGAAATATCAGGTATTCTGGATTTCCCAAATTTGGCTTGAGAAGAACAATAAGATCCCATGTTTTAACCTTTATTTTTAATTTGCTATTTAAATTATTTTTCTCGTTTTATATTTTAATTTTTTATAAGTATTTTAACTCTATACTGCTTGATTTCTTCTATGACATTGTATTCCTAGCGTAATGAAGCAAACTTCTAATCTATTTTGTGTTTAATCATGTTCCACGTAACTTGAAAGCGTATTCAGTCCGTTGAAAGTAGGTAATGAATGGCATTTCGATCTGAGTCAAAACTATGCAAAATGAGAAAAAGGGACTGTTTACTAATTTAAAATACAAATTATATTAACTGAAATAAGTATTTTCCCTTTATCCAATTCATGTGTCACTTTATAATTTTAAAGCCATAGTAACTGTTACTAAATGTTATTGAATTTCAAACTATTGTTCCAGAAAAAAAAGTGTAAATTCCATTCCGTGATAGTGTTCCAACGGGAAAATTGTTTGAAAATTCTTCATTCTCTCTCTCTCTCATAAGGCTTTATTAAAAACAAAGTTTTAATACTCCATATGCTACGATTTAAAAAATAATATACAAAAAATATGTCTAAGTTTTTCTTAAATAGTAGGTTTTACTTTAATTTAACGATGAATCAATTTTCTTTAAGTATTCAACGATATGAAATTACCTATGCTTAGTTATTCTCTGTGGTTTAAATATCCATTTTAAAAAGAAAATGAAAAGCATATTTCTCACACCAATCATAAAATCTGCAATAGGTTTTGCACAAAATTAGAAAAAAAAAAGGCTTAGAAGTCCATTATTTCTTTGGTATTATTATTTGTGGATAACCCCTAAAAAAACAGCATTCGTTTCGAAGAAAGCTAATTTTGCTTAACGGATAATAATTGAAGCATGAAAACAGTGTCTCAAAAAATAAGTAAACTTAATCGAGTGAGTGTAAAAGATTAAAGCGTTTACATTGTGTATAAAGAAGCCCTTCTTTAATTGGTTCATTTATTACTAAACGTAATTTAGACACCTTGATTATCTTCCGAGATTTTTTTACACACTTTGTTTACATACTTCTGTTTTTAAAACTTCCCGTAAAATCCGGTATATAACGCGCACCGCCGTATAACGCTCAAACTTTCAGGCAAAATTTTTTAATTTTTTGGTATATTCGCAGTATAACGCGCACCCCCTGTTCTACAAGGAAACCTGAAATATGCTTGTTCAATGCTCTTATGTTTTTAAGTCAATTATTCGAGGTATTGTTTCAAACTTTAGAAAAATTAGTATATTTCTAGAACTACAACCCTTTAAGTTGATAAAAAATGTCATTTCTTTTAAATAAAATGTATTTCGATAAATATAGAAATCCCATTTTTTTCTAAAATCTCTATTTTTATTTTCAAAGTTATCATTTTTATTCCCGGTGTATAACACTCCCCCGTAAATATCGATCTTATTATTTGTGTTAAAAATGCGCGCTATATACCGGATCTTCAGAATTTTTAAAATTCAGAATTTTTAAAATGCTCGAAAAAAATGCAGCCCATCATTTTATTTTAAATTAGGAGGTTGAAAGTAATACAATTTAAAAAATACACAAGTAATATAAAAAAAGTAAGTTAATTCCTAATTAGGCCAACAAAATTTTTTTTATTTTAATTACTATTTATTAAATAATTATAATTATATAATATAAATATATGTATATAAATATGACAGAATCACGATATTAAGTGGCAAAAAACCTTTTAAATTAACAACTTTTTAAGTATATTACATTTATAATTTCATTTTTTAATAAATGCTGGATAAATAGGTAAGAATTTATTTTTCAACCAGGGGGTGTAAGAGGAATGCTGACGTCTAACTAGTATATGATTATTCAGGTTAAGTTAAATCTTCATTAAAAATTTAACAAAAGCTGTTTTATCTAATGGTGCTGCCATCTAGAGGAATAATATCGACTGAAATACATCTCTCAATCGATAATTAATTAATTTAATTCAATTAATGAATTAATATTTGAAAAACTATATTGACATCAAGTGTCATCCAATGCAAGTTTTAAAAAAATGTATTTGAACTTGAGTGGATGAATAAAAAGTATTTTATTAAAGATTCAAAAATTTGAACAAGATATATAAATACATGTAGGGAGAGGGAGAACTAGGAATTGAAAAAGATTCAGATCACTTAAAAGAATTTTCGGAAGAATTGTTAAGGATTTAATTTTCTGTGCAATCAATGTAACATGTTTTTTTTTTACTAAGCATTTTATAATAAAAGCATTTTCTTCAATTCCAGGACATTATTTTGGTATTGAGGATATAATTTTTTTAAATTTCAGTTTCAAATTAATGAACTGGTTTTTTTATGACCACTTTCTTTTAGAGATAAATTTCAAAAAAGTTTACTGCGCTCTCTGTCAGAGATGCATTACAAGTCTTAACGCATCAATGTATTAGTTTAATTTATTTATTTTATTAATTTAATATATAGATACACAATAAGCTCAATATATGGATCATCAACGAAAGTGAAATGTGTACCTTTCGTAAATTCGTTACGATCCTATTTTGGTCCATTAGCGAAGAATTTAACGAACTAATTTAATTTAATTCAATAACCAAAAACTTGTACATCGTTAGTACATCAAGATTAACAAATTCATGTCGATTCTATACAACTTCATATCGCAATCCTTTTGATTGTTTTAAATAATATTAAATATTTCTAAAATATGTCGATATAAATCACTATCACCTCTATATCAGTTAGATTATTAAGTAATAATGAGCAGCACACTCATTATCGGTAAATAGATATTGTGATTAGAATATATACACGAGCTCAAACTCCTTTAAAAATATTTTGCACGTTTTTTAGAATATTTTAATGCTTTGATCAAAAGATTTACGCAAAACGGTTTGAAAGATAACATTCTTTAGAAAGATAGAGTTGCGACTCGAAATATAGCAAAACCTTCGAATTAACAAACTTCAAATCCAATTGATATTTTGCGTTCTTTTCACTTTTAATTAGTACCATTTCTATGCATAAATAACCAACTATTATTAGCATCGAAGTTTAAAGTTAATTTGTATTCCTTTTTTAATTAAAATTACGAGTTCTTCACAATAAATATTTTAAGAAATTTAAGAAAGAAATCTTTATATCTGTTAGATTTAAAAATAAGATTTCAGAATCACCCATGTATGACTACTGCATTTACATATTTTTGACTAACAAAGTGTCGTCATTTTAAAAGACAGCTGGAAGCATTGCGAAATCTACGTCTAAGTGTCCAAACACTGTCCATGAACACTGATATCTCAGGGAAGGAAAACTTTAAAAGGAAGCGAGAAAATAAAACATTAAGCGGTACACTACGTAATAAATTATCAATGGAACCAAACTCCAATGTCATTGCTTAAAATGGAAAGCGACTAATGAGAAGAACCATTTTATCCAGGAAGTTCTGCTCGTTAAATCGAATGTCTGTCGAAAAAAATCTTTTTACGACTTACAGTGTTTTTATACTGACTGCTGTAGTTTAAGAAAAAACATTTATGTCTACCACAACAAAACAGCAATATTTAAAACAAGACAGCGGAATTAGTGGCATTGCGGTTTCCTTCTGAAATTTAGTTTAATAAGTATATTGGACACTGTTTCAATGAGATATATGGTATTTCAACACGTCCACTAGAATTTTCTTACTGGAGTTATTCTTGCAATACTAAGGAAGGTGTGAAATGAATGATATAAGCATATATTTTATTGCCTTTTATAGTGTTTCGAATTAATAGTTGTAATTCTTACAAGCAGCAGAAAGGATATGCTTCTTCTTTTAGTATTTCAAGTCTGCTTTTACAGAGCTTGTGTCTAAAATTTCTAAAAGATTAGAACATCTGCACTTCTCAAGATGTAACGGAATGTAAAGAATAGAATAAAAAGTACGGTTTATCGATTATCATATTTATTTTTAAATGGCGATGTAAAAATTTAAAGACGAGATACAAGAACAACTCTGGATTATACATATTGGACAAATTGTGTTCCTGTTTCCTCATTTGTTGAAAATAATGACAGCAAAAACAGGTATTTATTTGTATTTTTCTCTTTTTTCTATTTTAAGCAAATTTAATTAGTATATTGATTCAGATATGTTTTGCTAAATAAATTAAATTGAAAATATCTACAAAAAGATACCTAATCTGAAAAAAAAATTTTAATTTTATGAAATATACAGTTAAGTTTTTTATTTTTATTTATTTTGTATAAAATTATACTTAAGATTTACAAAATTTAACAATATTAAATTTCTACGAAAAGGAATTTGAATATTTTTATACTGTTTAAGTCTTTCACTGGCAGGCAAATTTAGAGCACTTTGCCCTGGATTTCATTATTTTATTTTTAAGAAAACATTGAATTTAGCAAAATCTATTGATGTTACAATATAATATTGAAACGGCATTTCAAAATGAAAAAAAAAAAACAATGCGAGATATCTCGTAGCTGGCGTCACTGAATAAAATTGCTATGTCAAACGCAGCTTACGAAATATCTCGCAGTGTTTTTTTTTTTCAATGATATCTTTCAAATGCAAAGAAGTCTTTTCATTTTGTTTGATTTTACCAGTTCATCTCCTAATTTATAAGACGATAATCGTTAATATAGATGTGTAATGATCCTTACTGAGAAAACCCATAAGACAATTGTTGTTATAAAAAGTTGATAAGTAAAAAAATTAAAATAATTAGCACACTTAACCAATCATTAAGAGTACAAATGCAATTTAAACTTTTAGTGGCTATAGCAAGGGTTGGCATCCTTTTCGCTGTGGTGTGCCAAACCAATCTACCAATATGATTCAGAGTGTCCCACAATAGTGCATTTTTGAAGCAATTCGATTCCCGTGGAAATGCATACAGAATTAGAGAACAGAGGTCAATAACTCAAATTTATGCTTTTGTTATATGTTAATTTTGCATCATTTAAAGATATTTCTTAAGATAAAAATAAACAGCATAAAATATAATTATTTCTTCATCAAAAATAAATTATATTTATCATAATTAAATTACATATTTATTATGTGTTTTTAAACATATTTCTTAAAACAAGAAATATAGAACGTAAAATATAAGTATTTCCCTTCATTACAGTTAAATAAAAAGATAAATAAAAATTTTTAATGCGAACCTAGTGTTTGCACCGCCTTATTTTAATATCGTAAAATCGTATAATGTGTGACTTTCAGTTTAACACTATTCTGAGCATTCAGTTGTTGTTAAACAATTCCTTTGCGAACTCGAAATATTTTTCATAAGAGTAAAATATTTTTTACTTTGATATGTAGAACTAAAAGCGGGAAACAGAGTACATGCAGTTTTCTCTCTTCAAACAATTCAATATCTCCTGCAATGGCATTCAATAATTTACAAAATAGCTGTAAATTTAACTTTAGAGTTATCTTCTTTCAGATTTTTTCAAAATTCCGTAAATATATGTAATTCTGAAGATGTTAGTCAAATAAGATATCGAAAGCAAATAAAATGTCAAATTTATCTACTTCCATCCACTCAAAAATTGACAAATCTATTGAGTAGGGTACAGTGCCACTGAGAGTTGTAACGCATGCCACATGTGGCACGCGTGCCTTAGATTGCCGACCCCTGGGCTATAGTAAAAAGTATGCAGTATCGTATTTTGATGATATAAGTGGAATCACAGATAACAAATCACTTTCCACTCCTTACGGAAAAAATAATAATTCAGAGGGGAACGACCGTATCATACATAGCCTTGCCACAACAAAAAGAATATTATTTTCGTGATATATATGTTATAACAAAATTATTTAAATTATTATTTTGATTATAAAAAGTGATTTTTAATGTTTTTTTTTAATATTATCATATAAAAGTTTCTTCAACCTCTCTAATAATTTCTAATACAAACAGCTGTAAATTTATTCCGTGATCAATGGGCTCAGTTCATGTGACGTCATAGTCACATGATAATGCTAACCATGTGTTTTTAGCCAATCATTTCAAAAACATGTTACGTGATAGTCACACGACAAAAGCAATCCTGTCTTTCCAGTTAATCAGTTAATGGGCTTCTCGTTGTTGCCAACTTTTGATTTTTTCAGAAACTTTCTCTTAAAAAGTACAAATTTGTTAACAGCAAAAACGCATAAAGGTAGACAAAATGTATTTTGTTTCAAAGTATATGCCTAAAATATATTTTTTTAAAATTTAAAAACTTTTGAAGAAATTGATTTTTATAACATTTGAACATAATTACCCAGTTACGAAAAACCCAGTTATTCAAATTTGAAATTTTATCCAAGCTTTGCAAATAGAACAACAAGTACAATTAGTTTGATGCCTGTTTTGAGTTCAGTGGAGAACATGTGTTTGTCTTTATCATGTGATCGTCATGAATTGAACGCATTGCCATCAATCTAAACTCATAGAGGTAACTTCAAGGTATCTCATAGTCAGTAGTTTTGGTACGTACGCTTACTACGAAGATATCTTGTAGTTTGCAATGAATGGGTTTATAAATCTCAAATTTTGCCTGTTTTTATCTTGAATACTAATTTAAAATGAAAAATAATGATTTTCTCACTTAATCACAATTTCATTCCTTTATGTTCCCATTTGCGAATTCTGTTCATTTCTTTGTTTATTAATCTTTAAAAAATGTTTCAATATCTAAATGAATAATATATTTACAATTTTTTATTAATTTTTAATTGTCAAAGGTAAAAATAATTCTAGTTTTAACAATCAATATGAAAAAGTATTATTTTCAATCGTAAAAAAAATGTAGAAATTGTATATGTTAATACATAAATGACTGAAAATACTTTTAGCTTTCATTTTATTTAACAGTACTTACATTTCATTTCTGATTCTTATTTTAACACTTTTAACTAAAAAAAATATTCGATAACTCAAATTTGTTTTTTTAATAAACTGAACAGATATTTAAAACTTTCCCTTGATTTTAGATTTAAAAGCATTTGATGTAATATTTTATTTTTGAAATATTTATACCTATGTGGAATTTGAAAAAGTTTAAATGCTAAGATTACACTAAAACTTTTTTTAAAAGTATAATTTTTTAAAATTTTATCTGCACTAACAAAAGATAAAATTCCTATCTTATAAGCAAGGCAAATTTTGTTCAGCTCTTTTCAACCATCACGCAGCTTTTAAGGAGTGTGAATGCTTTATATTTTCTGGCATGCACTTTCACGACATTTTTTTGCTCTCCCGTTCTTCTTCCATTGATTCTTTATTTGTTTAGTCTAACGCTGTACAATCACATTTTTCATAAATATTTGAAGTTCTTGTGTCATCTCTTACTCAACTTTTTTAGATTGACATAATTAATTATATAATTTAAATTTTCAAAAATTTCTTAATGTTCTTCAGTACGTTATAATTTTGAAATAAAAGATGCCATTCAAAAAGTTTATCACGTTTCGTGTGAATGAAGTTCTCCTTAAAGATGTCTGGATCAATAGTTTTTGTGACGTCATTTTATGAAGTTCTGTCACATTCCTGACTTGTTGACTGTCTTCTGACGTCTTTGTGAAAGAAATAATAATTTGAAATGCACGATCGAAGTCGCGTGTATGTTTTAGTACTCTAATAATAAAAATAATAATAACTTCGAAAAATGCCATAACGAAAACGTGTTTTTGGCTTAAATCTTCATTCTTGAAGAAAACTTATTTTCCAATTTTTATAACATGTTTTTAAGAACCAAATCTCGTTTTTCCTTAAATTTCTTGAATTTTATCATCGGTGAGAACAAGCGAAAAATGATTCTTTGGGACAAAATGTTTGTCCAAAATTACTTTATTTTGTTGAGAATAATATTCCGAACAAAAAAAAATCTACTTAATCGTATCTGTTTTAGTCTTGATTTTAAAAAAAAAACATTATTAGTACAAATTAATTTTGAGTATAATAAGAGCAATACACCCAATTCTATTTTTACATGAACTTCTTTTGTACGATTTTAGTTAAACATAAATTCTAAAAAAAAATATCTTTTTACATGACATATTTTGATTTAACACGATCAACACAAATTCGAAAAATCTTTGGTTTATTTTGATTTTACATCTGCAAGGAATGAAAATGAAATGTCTATATGAGAGAATTCCTCGAATTTGAACTTGTTCTGTTTTCTTAACGAATATCACGATATCGAGCTTACGATACCAAACACGACGAGCCTAGCTGAAATACAAAGTGATTAATGAATACTTTCTTAAATCCACTGAAACATCGGCGCCGCAGTGGGCTGGTCCAGGGCCGTTTTTCCGCTTAGGAACTCTAGGCACCTGCCTAAGGTGCAAAAATTGGAGGGCGAAAACGAGAAAAAATTAAAATTACTGCGAAAGTACCACCATCTAGCGAGTCATGACAGAAGCATTTCTGCCCTTAAGAGAGTAAAGACTGAAATGAGGCCTACTAGGGAAAATGAAAAGCTTAACAGTTTGATGTTGCTATGCGCTCAAAATGATTTTACTATGGAAATTGATTACAATGATGTTAGCAATGATTTTGCAACGATCAAAGCTCGAAGAAAAACCCCTGTTGTACTAGTACAATAACAGTGACTCAACAAAGAATAAGGATGTCTAAAAGTAAAAGATAGTAAAGCAATAAACTATGAAAAAGGTGATAATCAACAAGTTGAAAACAGTTTATACAATAATGTATACTCTATACCCGGCGTAGATATTACGTCGATCGCGATCTACCGGTGGACCGCTAAGACAATTTGGAGTGACCGCCTGAAGATAAGTCGTTAGTAATTGAATACGGAAATATTCAAGATTGGCTGACAGTAAGCAGACTAATTGTTCTACTGACTGTAATTACGAGAACTAACTTTAGATGGAAATGTTTTATTCTTTAATGTATTTTGAATTTTTTGATAATAAATGCATCATTAGATATTATTATATTTGGGGTTATTATTATTATGTTTGTACTTCGCGTTTTGCTTTAAACACTGTTTCAAAAAAGTGAGTTTTTCATTTCATTTACGTAGGTAAGTATATATATTCCGTATTTAGTATTAAGTTATAATAAATATTGTTCACGTTTTCCTTACCTCACCATACCTACGACCCTGGGCAGTGGGCGCACTCGTGAATTTTTCAAAGGGGGTGCGTTGCGGTGATCCAGGGTTGAATGTCTACCATTCTTATGTAGGCTCTTATATATTTATTCAAAATACCCCAATACGCTGGCAAACGTATTTTTTTTTCATTTTGTGGATTGTCGAGAACAAAGAAAACTAAGAAATAAGTTATTTAATAAATAATTAGCATTAATTAATAAAAAAAAATTATTAATAACAAATACTTAATTAAATTTTACGTACTATATATATGGGATTATAATCAATCGAAAAGAAATCATGGTCTATGGAGGAAGGTCCAGATCCGTGGGCCCTCCACCCCTTGTGGGGGTCATTGATACTGGGTGGACCGCAACACCTTGAAAAAATTAAAAGTAGACCGTACCCTGGAAAAGTCTGTCCACCCCTGCTCTATACTATACGAGCAATTTCATTAATTTACTGTTCTAATTTACAAAAGGGTGGGTGGTGAGTTATGTCCTAAGATAAGAAATGAACAAGAGCAATCAAACCATGCCACTATCTTTTCCTTACGGTTGCCAGTCCAGGACATGGCAGGTCCATAGGTGGTGGATAATGGAAAGACTCTGGAAACAGCACAAACAAGGAAAGGAAAAAAGTAACACAATTATGGGAAAATCCCTTCCGCAACAAAGCTGGCGAGGTAAGAACTGAAGGAGGGGTGCTCTAGAAATAATGTAGGGGCATAAAAATTTGAAGTGCCTAGGGTGCCGGGGGTGTTAAAAACGGCCCTGTGCAGGTCCAAATTTTACTCAAGAGATTACAAAAAGAATTTCATTGATAGAACACAAAGGTTATAATTAAGATATTTTAGTGATAGCAGTAAAAATGAAGTCTTACTCAAACTTATGCATTTACTGTCAGATAGAGTTTGCAATCCCGTGTTATATTTTCAAGCAGAGACATTTCTTTTTGAATTTTTGATGACAGTGTCTCAAATCTAATAGGCTGCATTGGTGCATATCCCTATTTGATAACATTATCTAGTTTGTGCAAATGTTTGCAAGTTCATCAAGTGATTCCAACCTGATGTTGCTTGTCTGAGAATTTAATGCACTTAAATAGAATATTAAATGCAAAAAAATTAAAATACGTCTAGCACTCAGAATTTAAAATTGTTCCGTTAGATTATTTTTATATACTTATCAATACGAAAAAAAGCAACTGCACAAAAAAAATCTATGTACATATTTTATAAATAAAATATAAATTTTTTTGAGGATTAAATTCTTAGAAAATTTTGATGAGAAAAAAATTTAAAAATTAAGTCTTATAATTTCAAATAAAAATTAAGTCCCGGGATTTCGGGATTTGAAGAAATACCAGGATCCCGGGGGATTTCGGGATCCTGGGCTGCAAACCCTCTTGTCAGAAATTGACGACAAATAAAATAGTTTTATACGCAAATCGTTTTGGCTAAAACTTTGGGTACAAGAATTAATGACACGTTTTTCCCTTCCAAATGATATAGATATATAATCTTTATGAAATAAACTGTTTAACATGAAAACTCATGGTTTATTGTATTATTTTTGCTAATTTCTTAGCAATAAAAACTATCTTTTATTTTAACTTGGATGCATTGAACATTTTTGCATGAATATTTTTAATGTGTATTTGGAAACGTATTTATTGTGAAAACAGAAGTATGTGTATATTAATTATAATGTAAGCACTAATAAAATAATGAATGTCACTTCTTACGTAGTTCAATCAGGACATACCAAAAATGCCTAGAATTCATCGGTAGGTTGTAAGAGACTCTTTGAAAACCTCTGGATTTTGACAGGCATTCGTAGTTCTTGATAACAGTTGAAAAACTGTTTGAGGTCCAGAAGACAAATGCTTCTTTTTCTGCATCAGCTGAAATATCTTTCTCTAGAGTATGACACTCTTCTTTGATAAGTTCTTCTGGCATTGGCGTAGCTTGAAATAAGAGGATTGATTTTTTAAGCAGGAAGGGCTCAGCTATTTAATTACCAGCACATAATGCCTTTATCTTTCTTGACGTTCAATCAAACATTATTGAAAATTCCATCTCTTCATGACTGGGTTTTTGCTACTTCACTTGGATTTCCAAGACAGCTTGCACTTTCAAGAAGTGCATCTTACCAAATGAATCTCTAAAATTGTCTCGCGGATCCCCCTAGAACCTTAAACTCATGGACTTTTTTCCATCTGAAGTTTCTGTGGGGCTGTGAATCTTCAAGTCTTTCTTTCATGTCTGAATTTGTCGAAGATAGACCATGCCATACGCTTGTAGTAGTAGTTGATTTTCTTCACATCTATGGCCTTATCAATAACTCCAACTAGACCAGAGGGATAAAAAAAAATAATAACTGCATATAAGGTACTCCTTGTTTTGGATTACTTCATTTAGCATTTCATTCACTATCGATTCTACTTCGTCTAACATGCCCAAATTCTTTTCCTGAATTTGTATATGTCAATATTATAAAAACATAAAATATCTTTATTTTTAATATTGTATTTATACTGCGTTTTGGATACAATGGAAAGAAGAGATTCATGTTAAGAATTGTATTTCTACATAAAGGAAAAATGTCATCAACCACCAATGGAAGAAGCAAATATTTAAATTGGGTTTAATTTGGATTACAATAAATTTTAACTAGAATAGTTCTCTTTTAAGCCGTCCATCAGGTTTTGTGGTTAGCCACACTGACTGCTGTGCCGTAGGGACTAGGTTCGAATCCCAGAATGGATGTTTAAAAATGTATAGTGCCTTTGCGGCATGGGGGCACTCTAAATAGCCGTCGAGCCTCAAGTTCTCTTGTGAGGTTGGTGAAAGGGGAGGAGAGGTGGGAGATCCTTGTCCACCCCTAGGGGGATTTCCCTCAAAATTGGGGTAGAACCGGGCCAAAACGTATTATCGCCTGCATGGTGCTTAAAGTTACGACTAATAACAGGCGTACATCTTGCCTCTATGCCGCGATGAATTTTGTGGGCCTCAATCTGACACCGTCAGACAGGTGGCATTAAAAGAAATTATTATTTTACGTTAAAAAAGGGGCTCTTAGTTGGATTCGAATTTCTACTTCTGTCAAGCTTATTATTATTATGTTTACCTCTTAAGGATGAGACTTACTTCTACTATGCCTCTCGAATGCGTGAGATGGCAAATTGATTATTTAATTAAAAAGAATGAATAAGTAATTAGTTAAAGAAAAAACCTTAGTTCCTCTTGCTTTATGCTCTTAAATTCTCGAATTACTTAAGCTAAAGTAAAGCAGATCACATGAGAGTAGCACAATAATTCAAACCATAATGTGTATGATTTTAATGCTTCAAAAAATAAATTAAGAATGTTATTTATGCTTATATGCTAAGAATGAAGGCCTTAACAGCACCTTTTACTTTAATATGTAACTGCAATCTTGACACCGTTGCTGAACGAGATTGATGTTATGAATTACACTACTTATAGTGAAAATATCATCAACCATTATTGTAGATGACGTGAATTTCGTTTCAAATTATATCTCGATTGTAGACTCTAAACTTAGTAACATGTAATTACTAATGATTACTGTAGAGAGAGCGTTTTGAATAAGCATTTGTTTTCATAGATCCAAAGTCAAAGATTCAAGTCTTAGTACAACTCAATCCGAGGTATATAAAGGGGCTTAAATTAATCGAGACTCGAAGTTCTCATATTTTCATGATGTAAAACAGGGATCGGCAACCTATGGCACGTGTGCCACATGCGGCACGAGGTACAATTCTCAGGGGCACTCTGCACTACTCTACCAATTTGTTAATTTTTGAGTGGATGGAAGTTAATAAATTTGTGATAGACCTTATTTGACAAACATCTTCAGAATGATGGACATATACGGAATTATGGAAAAATCTAAAAGATAGATCTACAGCTATTTTGTAGATTATTGCTTGTAAATGCTGGAGAAATTTAATTGTTTGAAGAGAGAACATTGCATGTGTATACTCTGCTTTCCGGTTTGGTTCTACATATCTAAGTAAAAAATCTTTCCTCTTATGAAAAATATTTTGAGTCCGCAAAGAAATTGATAAGCAACTGAATGCTCAGAATCGTCTCAAAAATTTAAAGTCACGGATTATTCTTAATTTTGCGATATAAAAGTAGAGTGGTACAAGCAGTAGGTTCGCATTAAAATTTTTATTTACATTTTTTTTAACTATATAATGAAGGGAAATACATATATATTTTATGTTTTCTATTTTTATTTTAATAAATTTGATTAAAAATACACAAAATTTATGTAAAATTTTTATTTTTCATTTTTGTTGAATAAATAGTTGTATTTTATACTGTTTATTTTTATGTTAAGATATATCTTTAAATGATGAAAAATTAATATTTAATAAAACTGTAAATCTATATTATTATCTTCTATTCTCAAACTCCATATTATTACTGTAATCGAATTATTTCAAAAATGTCCTACAGTGAAACGAGCTGAATCATATCAGTAGATTGTTTTGGCACGCTATAGCTAAAAGGTTGTCGAAACCGATGTAGAAATTTGGAGACTGAGTGGCCAACTCAGGTGTGGTCCGTATCTCTTGACCAAGTTGTGAAATTACGAGATCAGTTGTCAGTAGTCCTCGTGACGTAAATAAAAAAATCAATCAACCTGAAAAGTGTTTTGGTTATTATTAAAATTTTCCTTTGCCATTCATGAAGCCTTTGAATTTTGCCTATAACAGTTGTTATATGTATGAAATGAAATGGATATTAAATGCTATACGTTCACTTAGACCAGGGGTAACCAACCTTTTTGGGAAGAGTGCTACTATCTGATTAAAAAAAATTATGCGTTCCACTTCTAACTTTTCCAACAAACAAAATAATATGAAAAGGTGAAAAAATTTTACTTATATGCTTATTATGGAATTTTTACGAAAACAGTACATTTTTATACAAGTCTAAGTAGTGGAAATTCAAAAATAATATAATAAATAAGACAAAAAGCTCAAACTTAATTTTTGTTAATAAACTTTTTACAAGTTCACAAATTAGTTAGGTTAGCTATAAGAATTAGTAACTCGAAACATCTAATTCTAAATAATTATAAAACAGTCAGTAGTTTCTTAATGTGTCTTTTGAATTTGTATTCTTTTTTTTACACAAGTAAATCTATATTAAAATTAGTTTAAGTTTTAAGCTATATTTCGATTTTATTACATTCATATCAGAAAACATTTGTTCAAAAACATGTTGATCCAACTTACAACAATATCTAACAGCAAAATCTAGTAAATTTGGAAATTGCTTGCTCGTACAACTTTTCAAAATTCAACATAATTCGGATTTCTTGCAGTTCAAATAAGTTCCTTATATTTACTTTTCGGTGTAATATGTTGCTGTAGGTCAGTATTTCCGATTTGGATTTCAAGTGGGTAACAATAAACGTCTTGCCAAGAAATTATGGAAAAAAATGCATGAAAAGATCGGCATTTTTTATCACCTTGAAAATCATCAAACCTAGCACATAATGGATCCTGCAAAATGGATGTACAACTTTTAAAACTATCATAACTCTGGACATAATTTTGGTAGATAATTCGCACATTAATGTGAAATGTGTTATTCTTTATCTCCAAAATCGAGACAAAAAAAGTAAAGGTTTGTTCACAAAAGAAGATATATGATCATTTAGGGTAGGAAAATTACAATCTTTTCCTTGGAATCTCAAATTCAAATTATTTAAATGACCTGACTTAGACAAACAAAAAATTTGAACTCAAAACTTAAAAATCTAAAAATGTAATCTGAAAATTTATTTCCACATTGTATTATAACTCCAACTTGTTCAACCGAAAAAACTGTGAACATACAATGTAAAATATTTTTATTTCCAATACTAATGATGCTGTTTAATATTTTTATTCTTATATTCGTTTTTCTTACTTCTTGCTTTATTCTTGAAACCAGTTTTCAATATAGTAATGATACAGATAAAATTTCTTTCATACTTTGAAAAATATTTTATCTACTTTTACTTTCGAAGGATACACTAAACAAAAGTTTATAGTTTCATTCTATTATGTTTTTTTCTCAGCACAACCAAGTTCAATATTCAAAACGTCTGCTAATTTTCTAGGTCTTGGACACTACACATACACATCCTTAAAACTGATCGGAGAGAACAATTCTGAGTGTAATAAAACCTCTCAGTACCTTTCACCCATAGACCTTGGGAGTTTTATAGATATTGTGAAACGAGTTTTAACGAGAGGAGGTGTAACTCTTGAACCTGAAAGAAGAGTCATTAAGCTTCCAAGGGTATCTGAGACGAAGTAATTTTCACTGTCCGAAATGCTTCTTTTCATGCGTCATTTACGGATTCTGAATCTACGGGAAAAACTTGTCAAAGCAGCAAAAAGAAAGTTTTTTTTTTGTTTTAGATTTTGAATCTCCTTAATATATTTAAATATACATGGGAAATTTATCTGTCAGTTCCGAAACAATTTATAAAATAGAACTTTTTTTTATTTCTGCTTTTTTGCATTTAATATATTTGAAAATAGACATAAATATGTCTTGCCCTAATTATAAAAAAAATCATATTACAAAATAACCATTTAATATAATAATGTAACTTAGTTTTCAAAAGAATAGGTCCGTTTTACTAGTTTTACTGTGTATAATATGGCCGAGTATTCCTTCAAGAGTGACTCAAGGGAGCATTTGTAAAAAGACATAACTTTTAGCCGAAATGGCGTCGATTCAAGAGAAAGCACAATGCGTGATTTTGTTTTACGAAACGAAATCACCCTTTAATGTTCAGCTTTAATCTCGACGTTGTTATGGAAGCAATCTCCTGGTGCATAATAAAGCGATGATATAAAATATTTAAGGAAATAGGCAGCGTTAAGGATCTTCAAAAAAGCTGTAAGCCAAGTGTGAGTGAAGCAACGTTGAACTTTGTTATGGAAGCAAACCTCCTGGTGCAAAATAAAGCGATGATATAAAATGTATAAGGAAATAGGCAGCGTTAAGGATTTTCAAAAAAGCTGTAAGCCAAGTGTGAGTGAAGCAACGTTGAACTTTGTTATGGAAGCAAACCTCCTGGTGCAAAATAAAGCGATGATATAAAATGTATAAGAAATAGGCAGCGTTAAGGATTTTCAAAAAAGCTGTAAGCCAAGTGTGAGTGAAGCAACTGTTGATTTTGTTATGGAAGCAAACCTCCTGGTGCAAAATAAAGCGATGATATAAAATGTTTAGGAAATAGGCAGCGTTAAGGATTTCAAAAAAGCTGTAAGCCAAGTGTGAGTGAAGCAACTGTTGATTTTGTTATGGAAGCAAACCTCCTGGTGCAAAATAAAGCGATGATATAAAATGTTTAGGGAAATAGGCAGCGTTAAGGATCTTCAAAAAAGCTGTAAGCCAAGTGTGAGTGAAGCAACTGTTGAACTTTGTTATGGAAGCAAACCTCCTGGTGCAAAATAAAGCGATGATATAAAATGTATAAGGAAATAGGCAGCGTTAAGGATCTTCCTTAAAGCTATAGGCCAAGTGTGAGTGAAGCTACTGTTGAACTTAACCAGTGGCGTAATGTACAACCCAGCAAGTCCAGCATCACGGGCGGCAGGTTACTAGGGGGCCCAAATCCTGATGCCATGGTTTTGTAATACTTTGTAAGATCTCGCTAGAGGCCCAAAACTTAACTTTGCAGGAGGGGGGTGGGGCTAATATTCTCCGTTACGCCACTGAACCACTTGATGGGAATAGGAACACTGCTTAGAGACATTAACTGAGCTACCAAGGGGGCACATGTTGAAACTTATTGAGTTAAATGGTCTCATTAAAAATTCATAATAATCGAAAAAACGCACGTCTAATCTTAATAGTTTGAGCTTAATAAATATTTATGATCAGGGCACAAGACTTTTGGTTCACCCTATATAATGCTGCATTAACCCGAAACTATTCTCAATTTGTTCAATGAGTTTACAATGAATTTCAATAAAAAATAATTAATTTTTTTCATATGTAATTTTTATAAACCTGCGAGATGTTTGCGGTTATTTGATTTCAAGTTTTAAAGATATTAACCAAATGCTGTATTTATTTTATCTGAAGTTTTGAAAATGGTACTAAATCATTGATATTTAATTTTGAATCTTGAAACTATTGAGAAATCTTTGGTCATTGCCTACACGTGCCTACTTTAAATGAAAAAAAAAATAACTTTTATCACTTATTTTAAAACATTTATTGATCCACTCCTTAAGTGGTGAAGAAAATTTCGAAATAATGTAAATGTGTTT
The DNA here is from genome assembly GCA_019973975.1 of Trichonephila clavata. Taxonomy (NCBI): domain Eukaryota; kingdom Metazoa; phylum Arthropoda; class Arachnida; order Araneae; family Nephilidae; genus Trichonephila; species Trichonephila clavata. The sequence goes on from BMAO01004859.1 coordinate 34,427, forward strand.
TGATTCTCTTTCAGATTGGTATACCATCTTTGAATATTGCTTATTACATTCAAGTTTCGTGTTGAGTTTGAAATATAGTAATTTAATCGAATGATATTGCAAATTCCACATTTAGTTCCGAGACATTTGTCTATTTCTTTATACTAGGAATGAAAACTTATCTCAAAGCATAATTAAAAGGATTATTTGATCATTGCTTTTGAATTGTAATTTTTAAAATTATTTACATGACTAGAGAATACCGGGTGTCCGAAAAGTACGACAACACTTTCAAATATTAATTACAAAAAAAATAATAAACAAATTCCCATGCGGGTTGTTTTTTTGTTCCGTAAAGAAAATATCAAATTGAATTACAAGGCTTCATTGCACTATTTCAATGTGTGCAACATTAATTGCAAGCAACATATCGAGTCTGAGAGAGATTTCTAGTCACGTTCTATGAAGCATTTTAGGATCAACAATCTGAATGGCCTGTGTAATTCGACTTTTTGTTTCATCATTTTCCCCAAATGATGATCAGTAGACAATGTTTTTCATGTAACCCAACAAAAAGTCCAAAGGTATTATGTCGGGAGATCTAGATAGTCCCCGCTATTGGACTTCCTCTTTACATCCTTCACCCGGGGAACATTTTTTCACTTTCAAACTTTAGTATATTGGCGCCCCATTTACGCTGTACATGTGTCACAGCAGTGCTTCTCAAAGTTTCAATATTTGCAACCCAATGTTCAATCATAATTTTCAACACCTCCCCCCCCCTCCTTCATACAATAAGAATGTATTCAATTCAATAATACTATACTTTGACGCTAAAGCTACAATACGACTCTAATCTTTTGCCACCGGCGTATATAAACGTTTCGCTCAGCCAAAAGGTTAATTGCCCCGGATGTATATATACGTCTTTCTGAAGGACGAGCTTTTCTGTGCACTGCTATCCATAAAATTTTTCCGAAGATAGTGGAATTCAATAAACCGACATTGACAGTGTTTGTGAAGGACTAACTTATTTCAAAGAAGGTTTTACTTATATTTATTCCTGTCCCCCCCCCTAATACATCACATACGAGCACCTAAGTGGGAAACGGTGGCATTGGAGATTTGGCAATTAAGAGTTAAATTATAAACCATACAAATGATCTTGATAAGTGTTAATTTTTGTATGTAATTTTATATATATGACAAGAGCTCATGGGGACACTGGTAATTATAAGACTTGTTCTTAACTTAGTATCGTTAAATTAATTATAAAATATAGTGTGCAGCACTGGTAAATTTATAAATATATTATATAAGTGAAAATGTGTATTTTATTCGACTTTGTATTTTTTTCGACTTTTCAATATGCTCGCGCCCCCATCGTAGAGTTTTCACGCCCCTAGAGTCCCATGGTTAGAGAAACGCTGTGTTACAAATTTAAATTCGATAAACCATGCTACTTCTTGCGGTGCAGCCATTTTGAAACGAGAATGTTTAAAAGTGGAGACGTTGCGCTGTTCAGTTTGAATTTCTTTAAACAGAAACTTTAATCTTTCCTTTATGGAATATAAAAAAACGTGAAAATAAAAATCTTTGCTTGTTTATTTTTAATTAATTCTTTAAGGTGCAGTCATACTTTTCGAACACCCAATATCTAAATATACAAAGTAAATTAATCTTTCCGCTCCGAAACAATTTATGAAACAGTATTTCTTTCTTTAGTTCTATTACTTTCATTTGATGTGGGACTCAAATAAACAATAATGTAAATCTATAATGATGCTTAAAACTGAGTTTACAATGATTTTTAATAAAAAGAATAATTGGCTTTTTTTTCCCAAAAATAATTTTTATAAAATCTGAAATATTACAGTTATTCGATTTCAAGTTTGTAAGATGTTATAGGATTGTTGTCTTTATTTAATTTTTAATTTTGAAAATGGCACAAAATCATTGTTAATTAATTTCGAATCTTGAAGCTATTGAGAAATCTTTAAAGTCATTATCTTCACGTGCCGACTTTAAATAAAAATTAGCTTTATCACTTACTTCAAAATATTCATTGATCAACTCGTTAAGGACGTGGAGAAAGTTTCGAAATAATGCAAATATGTTTTGATTGTCTTAGATATACCTTCTTGGAATATTGCTTACTACAATCAAGTTTGCTTTCTGAAGTTGAAATATATGGCAATTTAATCGAATGACATTACAAATTCCATTTAGTTTTGAGACATTTATCCAATCCTTATACACAGAACGAAAACTTATCTCAAAAACATAATTAAAAGGGTTGATTTTGAGTTATAATTTTTAAAACTATTTTTATGACTAGAGAATATATCCATCTCTGTATGTAGCTATATATTGTATATATTTGCTTTATCTATAAAAAGAATATCTAAAGTTCCGCAAACGATATTTTTTGAGCAATTTGATTATTTGTTCATTAACATTTCTACTGAAATATGAGCATTTTTTATTTTATTACTTGATTATAATGATTTTCCACATTTTAAGAAATAAGAACTCAAAGATATGACGCCTTTTCTGCTGCATAAGCAATTATAATAATCATAAAAATCTAGAAATAATAAACTCTCTAGCATTTACAAAAATAGTCAGTGTCATGGTTTGTCTTTACACCTGTCTTATTGCGCAAACAACATTTAGCCGTGATATTTTTTCCCCATTACAGTTAAACTTGGCATGAATTTTACATAGATCATTTACATTTCGCTCAAAAACTGGATTTCTATGAAACATCTGCTCCCTATTTTAACTAATTCAAGAGACGTCAGACGTAATATGTTGCTAGATCTTTGTAAATATATCCTGTGCAGCTCATTTAGTAAGTTCTTACATTCTCTCAACTTACACAAATTAATTTAGGGTTAATTAGGTTAATTTATTATTTATCATTAATTATTAGCAGTGACGATTGTTATTTCTTGGTCTAAAATAAAATTAATGAGTTTTGTTTTTAACGCACTTTATTTTCATATATTTGTTCGTTAAATATGTTACTGATTAAAATTTTATATGTGTGTAATAATAATTATTCACTTAATTTTTAGTTAGTTGTATCGATGGAAAATAATTTTGATTAATGATAAGACAGTTTCTCTGGTGACAGTATAAAACTCACTGTATATTTGTGCAAAATATTTTAGGGCTACGTCCCCTATTTTCAGGGGGGGGGCTACTGTAGCCTAGGGGTTATGGTCACGAACTTGTAGCCGGGGGCGGGAGAGTGTCGCAGATTCGAGGCTTGATACCTAAAGACCCTCCGTATAGAAGACTTCGATGCACGTTACATCTGTAAAGGCTGAATGTCCTCCCGTTGGTGTGATGTAAAAGTTTGGAGAGAGGGAACAAGCTTAGGTGTCATCCTCTTCACTTAACCGAAGCTCAAAATTATGAGGTCCGTCGCCAATAATCCTCGTGTTACTTTATAATGTCCGACGTTAATATAATGTTCACTCACTCACTGAGGTCAAAAAACTCACTAAAACTATGTACAGCTGCATTTGCTGTTTTAATTATTTTTCAGTTGCAATTTATTTTTTAAATAATACTAGGGGGGGGCTTCCTACCCACCTGACGGCGGACCAGCCCCCATTGTACAAATTATACAATTGTTCATACTCATTGCTCAAATCATATAATTGCCATATTTTATAGTATAGTTTTTGTACATGGTCAGGGGCGTAGCTACCACCGTATCAGCGGTATCAATGATACGGGACCCATACGTTATAGGGCCCCAACATATATAAGCAAAAAATTGTAAAGTATCAAAAGCCCCACTAACAGAATTTTCATTTTCAAAAAAGGGCCCCAAGGAATTTCGATACAGGACCCCCTCAGGGATAACTACACTATTGTACATGTTTTGCCAAAACGCATTTATGATGTAATGTTATGTTAATCTTTAAGCTTTTGACATAGTTGATTTAACTGAAAAATGGCACCTTATGGCTAATTTGTAACAATACTATTTGAACAGGACTTACTCTTCTTTTTTTATTATTGTTTTCGTGCTTGAGATATAAAAAAAATTGCTTTATTACGTCATCACAAAAAGATTTTTTTATGTAGTGAGAGATATCTATAAATTGCATTTATTTATTACTTGAATATTTTTATACAATAACAATGAACTTTTCTTTACAATCCTTACTTACGTTAACCCTACTTGAGTTTCACAACAAATTTAATACCTTTGAATATCTACATAAATAAGGTCTACGAAAATATTTCAATATTTTTTGTAGGTAAGACAAATATATATCTCCTGCCTCATTACTTTTAACAGGCATGTGAAATTGTTTAATGATATTTTCTTCTCAATACAACCTTAGTGATTTAAATATAGCGTCAATGGTTACTGCAAATCCCTAAATGACTTTCATAGTTAAGTGTATGCAGTATTTAGATTAACCCGGGAGCTGTCGCGCGAAGCACAGAGTCATTCCAGACTCACGAAATCTTTGATTCTGGGAAAACTATTTGTTACCAATGACCTTGTCAATATCCTCCTATATGACAGTGTTCATGGGAGTTAAAATGTATTTGTCTTATATCTCCCTCTTTTTTTAGGAATGGCAAACGTTTTTTGCAATCGGCTCTTGGGTAACTGAGTTCAATGCGAGACCATTTTTACTCCAAAACATGTTACATGTTCCCCCTTTGAACGACTCAGTGGTTTTGATTGCTGTGTTTTGTCGACTCATTATTGGCTTATAAATGTAGAATATCAAAAAAAGAAATGGGCATCTGCAATCTCTGTTGGATGAAGTTGAAACTGATCAAGCAATGAAGAACTTGATGAAATAATAGATATTAATCATGATAGCGGAAGTAAATAGAAGAAAAGTGAAGAACATGAAACGTTTGAGTTTTGAAAGGAAAATTATCAAATGCTACCTAAAAATCTCCATCAAGAAAGAAATGAAGCTGAAGGTATACTCCAAGACACACTGCGCCCTGGCAAAAAAATACAAACAAGAAAATGTTCTACATGCTATTAGTCAATCAACGAAGAACAATGAAACTATAATAACTTGAACAAAGTATGAGAGTTGTGGCCGCTGTAGCCAAGTGGTCTAGGCATCGGATCGTGGCTAGCATGTCATGAGTTCGATCCCAGTACCACTGAAGACCCTCCGTGCAGAGGAGAGCGATGCACGTAAAATCTGTCGAGAGCTCAAACGTCCTCCCGTTGGTGTGGTGTGGTAGTTAGGAGAGGGGGTGCCAGCTCAGTTGTCGTCCGCGTCACTTGATCATGGTTCAAAATTACGCGGATCGTCCCCAAAAGCCCTCGTATAGCTAAACTGTGGGACGTTAATATTCACTCACTCACTCACTCAAAGTATGAGAGTTTTGCCTGTAAATATCTAGATCGCGTAATATTAGTGAAAAGTATCTGGGATTTGTGTCCTTTATTAAAATAACGCACATTTTTGAAATATTTTAGTTCGCTTTTATTGGAGTTTTTCACAAGTTATCAAAGAAAAATTGAAAAGTCTTTAAAAGTATGTGAGTATACTTTCTCTTATTTAAATTATTCACTGGAATTATGATCTTTATCGTGTATACTAAAAATAAATATAAAAAAAAGGATTGGGTCACCCCGCGAGACTACGTTAGTATCGAGTGCGTGCCTTCTCCCAGGTTAAAATCTAGGAATATTTTAATTTACATTAGTAGGGAAATCGTTTGTTGTTAATTTATATTTAAGCAAAAAATCAATTTATAAATGTTTTATCAACAGCCCTATTAATTTTTATCTGGATGTTTTTGTTCATGACATCCCTGTTTGGTAAAATCTTTATGAATAAGCCTTCCTCATCCCCCATCAATTGAGTTCAAATCCCTGCATGATCTTTCCAAACACATTACGCAATGAATTACATTCGGAATCTACTTAATCTCAAGATCACGTACACCTGCAGCGTGCGGGTGTTTTCTCAGTCATTAAAAAGCTCCAACGTTTGATAGGAAATACTATCTCTGCCCAAAAAAACCGTCTGTCCATGACGTAAGGAGCATACGGAACTGCGTAAGTCGTAAACCTGATTAGTATTCTCGTTGAGAGACCGCAAGGTTTTTCATTTAATTAGATGCGATCAAGTGTTAAAACAGGTAAAGGTTGAAGGTTGTTGTAAGTGTACCTGCGTGAGAGATGAAGAGATCTTTTTTTTTTCTTTTCATTGAAAAGACCCTGTCTTCTTCTTCGAAGAAAATTGTTTTTAAATAGGATGAAGTTCTTTGTTGTCTAAAGGCAAAAGTTGTAGTTATGTAAGCTACACACTGAAAGAAGATCGTGCGCGTTTCTGTTTGTACACTTTTATCTTCTTAATTGAAAATATTGATAACAGTCATTGACTTTGAGATGTATTTTATTGGCATGCATGTAGTGATTGTAGTAAAAACCAGGTATATTTTTATCAACGACAAGAAAGAGCAATTAAAGTACAGAATAGAATTTAAGTGCACTGATAATGCGCTTTAAATTTTGTTCGTTTCAATGTGGAAGAAAAATTTCCTTCGCTTGATCTTGATTTAAATAAAATTTCCTTTACTGATAGTTGTGGATTGCGTTCATTTTATTTGCATAAACATTCGACTACAAAAATAATAATAAATGAACTGAAGCTTATGAGATGATTTAAAAATTACGAGACCATTTTAGATAATTGTTTTAAAGCCCTTTTCTCTTTTCGATATTATAATCCAAATGGTTATTTAAATACCCAATATTCTTTCAGTATTTAAATTATTGTACTATATTGTAAAAAGTATAATAACATTTATAAAAAAAAACTATCAAACCTTTAAGCTAAACTAAACTCAGTAGTGCAACAGCCCAGAGCCTACTGTGCCCATCTCAGTTTTCATGATCTTGGGCACTAAAGTGCATAAGCAGATGTTCCATCTACCGACCCACTGAAGGAAGGAAAAGTTGAGTCGACCTTGCCCAGCCCGGGGTTATCCAAATCCTTACCAAGCTCTTAATTTATAAACTTAAAAGTAAAGGAAATACAGAGGATATTGAATCAGGGAAATCAAAAATTATCATGATATAAAATTCTGAAATACTTCAAGTATATAGATTTACACTTTCAAACAATTTCATAATATCCATTCAAAACATTTTATCATGTTTACCTCATGTTCCAAAAATTGAAAAATAAGTCATTCAAAACAATTAATTAATAAAATATCATTGCCAACTCAAATATTTACAAAGCACGTATACGCACACATTCCTTATATTATACATACTAGCCAGGGACCAAGTTTCCGCGCTACAAGCGTTTTAAGATTAGCCCCTGACACGGTGTAACCAAAATATTGAAGTCGTTAATTGAAATAAAAACTATCCTATCTTCTTAGTTGAACGAAATGACACACAACGTGCAAAATTATATTAAGATCAGTTGAGTCATTTGGGAGTTCGTCGTGGACAAACACTGTGTATGACACGGAATTTTTATGTATAAAGATAGGTAGGTAGATATAAATCGAAATCATAGGAAGAAATTATCCAAATAGGATGTTATGCTTCGTTCAATTACGTATGCTCATTTATTAGAGGAAAATTTAAAATAAATGAAAAGTATTATCATTTTCCATTCTTTTATGTATATAAGACATGATAATATAATAATCTTATGATCAATAACGTTAATTTGTTTAATTAATGATATATTTGTATCTCAACTCCTTCACTTATTTTTTGCAAGTCTATCTCAATACAGGTGTTTGCCCATCGTAACTAATGTTGCAGGTTTTCATTCATTAACTTTGAGAGCAATTTATATTAATAAATTTCCTTTTCGAAGAAAAACGTCGCAGGCATAAGTTGACTGAAAGATTCTATTGTGCGCAGATCTTTCAAATTGGAAATTTTTTGAAATGCAGCAATGTAATACGGCTTGCTTCTAAGTTTGTATAAAAACAGAAGTAACGTGATAAAGTAGAAACGGTTATGGGACTTATTTGCTACAAAACATTTTACAACAGTAAAAACCAAAATATTGCGCAAATAATCGTATTTCGTAAAGTTGTAATAGATCTCGCGGACCACAAAATATTCAAAGTGGACCGCGGGTTGGCCACTTCTGACCTACATGTTTTTAGATCAATCCCCATACGTGCGCAGTGGCGACACGATACATGAACTGGAGGCACCAGAAGAGTTATTCGAGTTGGATAAAACTCAAAGATGCTATGCACGTGTGTTGAAAAAGAAATGCCAACAGTATCATAGGAATTGAATAATTTATTCAGAAAAAACAGCGAAGAGAAAAAAATCAACTATGCGTTGGGCCATTTCTGGCACCGATAGAAGCTGTAATCCGATTGAACATTGACTCGTAGATGTCCTCTTGCGAGATATCTTCCTCATACAAGCTCCAATAAGAGAGTTATATCAGTGCGATCTAGGGACAGATGAAGACACCAGCTGTTTAGAACCTTAACGTTCTATATTAGGAAGAAATCTGGTGATCAAGAAGACAGGAAAATGTTGGGAAAATACAAAGGAAGGAGTGGTAATGGGTGCCATGTGAGATCAAGCATCATCCAGTTGAAATGTAAGCTTATAGGTGTGTGGCAAGAAAGACAATTTTACGGGGCATAGAATTTTGTTGGCTTACGCTGATCTGTAAGGGTGTTACGGATGACACTTGATGAGAGCTGGCAATGAAATGGGAGGATACCTGTACCACAACTTTTGGTTGTTAGCCAGTGTGAAGGATAACAGATGTTTAAAACTTTACTTAGCGGCTGTTCTGGACATCTCTAGATGTATCTTCGCTCGTCATGGAGACTAACTTGGAGCGAAACTCATCTCTGAGAACAAATCTGTCCGTGAGTTCTAGATTGAATATTCCTAGAATTATTGTAAGCGTGCACGGGTTTTTGTAATGCTATGGGGGTAGTCGAAATAGTGCTTCCGTTATCTTAGCCCTTCTGCTCTGAGTCGCTTAACGATGACCATTACAGTCACTGATGTCTCGGTTTTTAGACGGATTTTTGATAAGGACACACATCAGAAACTACGAACACCGACCAGACAATCAGTATGTCGTCGTCGTTCTGACCTCACTGTGATATTATGTGACCATGGTTCACCCATTCCTACCAACACCATCGTTCACCATCCAAATGATTCTCCTGTAAATGTCATGTTATAAACGTGGAAATGTTAATCTTCTGCATATTCTATCATAAGATATGTGCATGCACCAATTCCTA